>LR812533.1:18633748-18811248 GCA_903798195.1 Danio kyathit | reverse complement strand
GTCCCTTCAACCAAACTTGACCTACTTTAAGAATTTCCTAAAATTATTAAAGAGTTTTTATGAGTATTTAACAGAATTATTTATTATTATTATTAAGTAAATCTGACTTATTTAACCATGGTTGCTTCAAAATGTGTGCTTTCATTATAGATGTATGTGACCATGAAATATCACCAATTCCTTTCTTGTTTTCCACCTTCCAAACTAATCAAATCCTCATATGTCCCCTTTTGTAGACCATGCAGAACCTGACCGACCTCCCGGCCAACGCAACGACGTCCAGCAGCAACCTCTCGGTCATCGTGAAGGTGTGTGTGGTGATGCCGATCTTCATAGCATTCCTGTTCTTCATCCTCCTGACGCTCTACACCTTTGCATCTCACAGGCAGTTCTTTGACAGCTCACGCTATGTGCTTTTCACATACATGCTGATCAATGACACCCTTCTACTCTTCTCCTCCGTCGCCCTCTTCCTACTGGCTATGGCTGGGGTTCAGTTTGCCATTGTCTACTGCGCTCCGCTTTTATTCTTCTCCACGGCCACCTTCCTAAACACCCCACTCATCCTCTCCACCATGTCCCTGGAGCGATACGTGGCCATCTTCTACCCGCTCCGCCGTCCCGCCATGTGGAGATCTGAAAGGATCTGGACCATCATTGTGAGTCTGTGGATCATCAGCTGCATCTTGCCCACCGTTGACTTCATCCTGATGCGCCTCAAGCCCAATGTGAACGTCCTGTCCACCCCAGTCCTCTGCAAGACCACCATACTCAACGCTTCTCCCATTCAGGCTTTGTTCAAAGTGAGCCTCAATGGGATCTTCTTCGCTGTGGTGGCCGTGGTCATCCTCTTCACCTATATTCGGATCCTACTGGAAACCCGGCGGATGCGACAGGATAGAACGTCCGTAAGGAAGGCTCTACACACTGTGTTACTCCACGGGCTCCAGCTGCTCCTCAGCATGATGGCCTTCTCTCAACCCATCGCAGAACTCTTGCTTGTCCAGCGAGTGAGCTTGTCTCAGGCAGATATGTCTTTTATATACTATGTCTGCTTTAATTTGTTTCCTCGGTTTCTGAGCCCACTCATTTACGGAATCAGAGACGAAAGGCTCAAAAGTTACATGAGGAAAGTCCTGCCTTGTTATGGGGCACGTGTTGACCCGCATAAACTAGAAACTAAGTGAGAGTGGGTTTGTTTGGTACTTTTTTTTTTGGAAGCTGAACTTTTAAAATCATTGTACATGCACCTAATGGAATGTTTATTCAATGATGAACTGATATGTTACCATTTGAACTCATATGTTACACTAAAAATGTTACATATAAATTGGTGTTTTAACTGTTCTGGGGTGCGTTTCCCAAACAACGACGTAACTCGCGGCTGAACTATCATAGTGCGATGCATCGTTTGGCAAAAGAACTATGTAGTGACGAGTGTTTCCCAAAACCCGTAGTTTCTCTGTCGCAGATCCATCGCTTGAACTATGTTAGTTATGACGCAAAAAGCCC
This sequence comes from Danio kyathit, assembly GCA_903798195.1. NCBI lineage: Eukaryota > Metazoa > Chordata > Actinopteri > Cypriniformes > Danionidae > Danio > Danio kyathit. The sequence goes on along the minus strand of LR812533.1, from coordinate 18,809,736 downwards.
ATAATGATGCTCTAAACGGGGTGGAGTAACTTCTTTAGAGAACAGCCCCATCATTTCTTTGTGCAAATTATATTGTTTTACAAAAACACGCATTTAAAATAAAATCCAATATTAGTTTTGGTAAAAACATGCACTCGTTTTACATATTATTTAAAATATAAGTAAATAGAGCATATAGGGCCTGTGTTTGCTTTACTAATATTATTGAGAAGTTGAACATTACATATTCTATTCTAAAACATAAAATCACTTACAAAAGCTAACACTATTCTAATATCATATATAAATCATATAACAAAATAAATAATGAGGCGATTTATTATAAATATATATACTTTAATAATAATATTAATAATATTAATGATGATGATGATGATAATGATTATTATTATCATTATTATTATTATTTAGGATATTGTTTATTTATTAAAAAATAAAATACAATTTCACATGCAAACCACAGCAGAAAGTTCTAACCAACAGACCCATGTCATATACAGCAGAGAAACTTAATAAATAACCCACTATAAAATAAAAGAATTAACGTATGCTATGTTTTTTATTTTCACAAGCTTTGGAGACGTACTGTAACATAATTTCCGCTTTTAAATATACCTATAGCTTTCGCCATGAGGCTGTGTTCAAAATGATATCAATGTTTTCAAAGTGCACTGCGAAGGGAGCACAATTGTAAACATGAAGCTCGCTAAAACTAAACTGTAAAAATACTTTGAAAGCAAATTACACCTAAGAGAGATTAACTTAATGCTTTTTTATTTTTAATAATTCCAGCTTTGAATGTTAGAATGTTCTAAATGAATAGGGCATAGGGGGGATAAGGAATAGAACACAGCCAGGAACTATGCTTTTAACTACAGGTCCAGAGGTGTCGTTTCAAGAGCTCAAGTTTGCGACGCAGTTTGCGAATGTTCGTTGGAGCGATGGATTTGGGAAACAGCAAATCAAAGAACTATGTTTGTAACGACGGAACTTGCGACCTTAGTTGGCTAACGATGGTTTTGGGAAACGCACCCCTGTTCCACTATATGCTAATGATACCATCATTTATACATCTAGTTCTTCTCTGACTACAGCACTTTCTTCACTGCAAGCCAGTTTTTTAAGTATCCAGCACGCTTTTACCAATCTTCATTTAGTTTTAAATACTAATAAAAATGAAACTCACATAAACGAATTGCTCAAAAAGGTTAAAGTCCGTATTGGTTTTCTTTACCGAAACAAATCTTCCTTTACGCACTCTTCAAAGCAGCCTTTGGTCAAATTACAGTATTACCAATTCTGGATTATGGGGGTTTAATTTACAGATCAGCTTCAAAAACTCTCCTTCACAAACTGGATGTTATTTATCATGCAGCAATTCGTTTTGTTACTGGTGCACCATTTAATACTCATCACTGTCCACTGTATTCCTTATTGAATTGGCCTTCTCTTCAATCACGTCATCTAATTCATTGGTTTCTGTTCATTTGCTCTTATTGGGAAAACTCCACTATATTTACAGTCCCTTCTTAACATTCAGAAAACATGTCAAATCTGCATTCTAGTAGTTTTATTAACCTTTGTATACCCAAAGTTCGCACTTCATTTGGTCACTCACTACTCTTTTCAGTTTTCTGCAGCTGATGCTTGCAATCATCTGCAGCAGAGCTTAAAGCTCAACACTTTCATTCCACTATCATCCTTTAAACATTCAATAGTACAATATCACTGTTCTTGTTTTTAGTTTCTCCTTATTTTTATATGTTATTATCTGCATTTGTAAAATTGCTATTGTATTGTGTCCCTGCTGCTTAGTATCTGCTTTTTATGTTGTCTCTTGGCCAGGTTGTCATTGTAAATGAGAACAGGTTCTAAATTGACTTACCTGGTTAAATAAAGGTTAATACTCTTAAAACAAACAAGTTATATTTGAGTTGTTGTTACATTCTAAAAAAAAAGAAAATACACTTATCTAAAACTAAAACTAATCTAAAACTAATCTTTTGCATTCTGAAATTGTTATATTTAAACTGATCTCATTCATGGATTCGTTTTCCTTCAGTTTAGTCTCTATTTCAGAGGACGCCACAGCAGAAAACACCGTCAACTATTCCAGCCATATTTTACGCAGCAGATGCCCTTCAAGCTGCAACCCAGCACTGAGAAACTGAACTGATCTTTTACACTCTTAAAATGTTACTTTGAACTGCTGTGTTTCACTCTAAAAATGTTAGATTTCAGTTGATACATTAAAAAAAATGTAAGATTTTAATTGATCTGTACAATGTTGGGTTAAAATTGTATAAAACGTTTAGCCAATCAACTTATTTGTTGATATTTCATCCACATTTAGGTTGAAACAACTCTTTTTTAGGAGTGTCACTTCTTTTCTTCTTCAAAGTATATATCTATACAAAAATATAATGGATACATTTATTTTGTGTATTTCCTCTGTAACTAATGTACTGTAAATAAATGCAGCCTGAGAACCTTCGCAGATAAAAATATCTCATTCGGAATTGAGAGAAATTTCATTTTGGTAAAATTAAATGTGTCACAGTTACCAGCGATCTAGCCCAGGCAGATCACTGGAGAACTACAAATTTGCCAGCAAAAGAACTACATACCCAGTCATGCACCACTCACACACCTGGCCTAGATCCCCATGATTGCAAACAGACACAGCTGAAGCTGTTCAGGACTAATTACACTGACTATATTTACACCTCTCAAACACACACATGTTGCTGAGTCTTGTTGAACTGAACTGTGCACATTACGACACGGTTTCCTTGTTTTGCTTTGCCGTGTTAGACCCTAGCCTTGTTTTCTTGTTTTACTCCTGTCTGCTGCCTGCCTTCTGACCACTCTCCTGATATTTGACTCTGAATTTGCCTGTTTACATCTGTTTGCCCTTGTGTTGACTGTTGCTTGCCTGACCATTCTAATAAATCCTGCATTTTGATCCGCACCCCTGTTGTCAGCGTCACTTTTGTTACAAAATGCATAAAAAGAAATGAAGAGTTCAGATGCAAAACCCTCTAAATTCATCAGACACCTTTTCTTATAAATGAGCATTTTCTATCAGGCTCCTATAATCGTGTTCAGAAGTTTAATTTTATATGTAAAGATAAGGTTATTAGCTAGTAAATAAAATACCTTTTTTCAAAAATGAAAATGAATTAGACAATTCTTTGTTTTTTTAACAGGATAAATCTTCTTTTGTGCCAAAAACCAGCTAAATCCACTTGTGCTTTTTTATGCAAAACCCTCTAAATCCACCTATTGAGACAAGACCGTGTGTTTAGGTGAAAATCCCTAAAGACACAATTAGAAATTATTTTACCAAACATAAAACACTCCTCACAAACCACCTGAAATTTAAAATATATAAATCTGTCAAGTAAGTGGCGGTTCATTCTGCTGTGATAACCCAGGGACTAAGCAGAAGGAAAATGAATGAATGAAATCTGTCAAGTAAGTGCATTAATCAATAACAATAAAACTGACATTAATTAAATCTTAACAATCTGTTGACATTTGGGATTTAGATTTAATGTAAGTAGAACAATGTAAACATTGCAAACATTGTAAACTAAGCTTGTTAGATTCATGTAATCCAGCGTAAAAACATTATGAAACATCAATATCTGTGCATTGTCCATTAATATAAAAAGGTTATCAGACGTATCGGTATTATGAAGTATTACAAATAATGTTTAGTTTTATACATGATAATAGCTTAAATTAGCAAATAAAACACAAGGCAGACACACTGGACAAAAAGGGGATGCCTCTCAGACAATTTTAGAAGCTGTCATTCATTTTGAGGCATTCATTCAGGGTTTTGCTGTCAAAGGCAAGTGGCGTTTAGCGGCTTTTGCTAACAAACTGGAATTTCTGAATGCGATGACGCTGGGATTTGGATGATTAGAAGCAAATCTATTTGTTGATGGTGTACTACGTGCCTAAAGCATTCACTCAATGTCATTATATCATTTTTGGCGGAAGTGGTGTTTAACGGGTTTTGCATCTGAACTCTTCATAATATAAAACATAATTACAATGACAATGGAAAAAGATGTTTTGAATATTCATTGGTTAAGGTCAGCTTGTTGAGATCAAAATACAATATATTACAATATTATTGTGAAATATGTTATGGCAAATTAAAACAGATGTTTCCTCTTGTTAAATATTAAAAAATTATATTGATTTTTCAGCTGTGAAAATCACAGGAATATACTGCATTTTGTTGTAACTCTAATATGCCAGTTTGTTACTCAAGAAGAATGAATTATAAAAATATTTATGCTGATTATTATTTTGTGGAAACGTTTTTCTCCATGCAGGATCATCTAATGAACAGACAGATCAAAATAAAGGCATTTATTTAAAATAAAATCAATTGTATCCCATTAAATGTCCCTGTTTTGATTTTTGTCAATTTTACTGCCAATTTAATTGCTCCTTGATAAATAAAAGTATTAAATTCTTAATAAATGTAAACAGTTTCAATACTGACTTCAATAGAATTCAATTAAATGAATACTTTGCATTTTTGCAAAACAGAATACTTATAATACATCCCATGCATGCTTTAGAGCCCCGTGTTAAGCTTAACCCCTTGTTGATAAATGTATTTTTACCAAATACATTTAAAATGAACAGAATCCCAAACTGATTACGTGCTATTATGATGAAGAATACATACAAATAAAATATAGTAAAAAAATAATGCAGGGGTAAATCATGAGTAAACTGAAACTAAAAAAACTAAAAAAAAAATGAACAAATAAACTTTTTTTTTTTTGCATTTGTAAAATGTTTTAGAATGCAAAATGCTATTTATTTATTTTAGATTGTTTATTTGCCTATACAGTACATGATATTAAAAGTGTTATGACAGTTATATCGCCACCCTTGGGTCTAATTAGAGCACAGAGTGGTGAAATAAACGTGTTCTATCCTGTTTTTAGTTAATTGACAAAGGTAACAAGCAAATGAGCAGCAGTCTCATGTTGCAGCAGTCCTTTGTGACTTTTCTGGACCAGAACTCTGCAGAGCATAATTAGCTTCATTGGTGAACTTTGTTTATTAGATATAATGATAATTATATTTAATAACAAGCCATTTGACTTTTTTATTACAACAATCCACAGTCATTTATGTCTTATTATATCACAGCAGGACTGTGGTGATTAACTGAAGTGTCAAACCAAAAGCATTGCCACTCAACCTGGAGCTCGAATAGAAGGTTATACTAGGATTTAGTATATCATCTACAAATGCATTTTATGCTGTAATGTGAGGCTACATTATTTTTAATGATGAATCTGACCTATTTGACAGACCAAATGGCCACAATATTTGCAGTCAGCCCTTGACTTTTGCATCATGGCCTTTCATAATATCAAAGATAAGCATTTCTCTTCTGCTCATCAACTTCCTATCTCGGTTTATGTCAATGTTGATTTTATCTTATCTTAATTCAGACTTTTGATGGTTTTCAAAAACTGGACAATCAAAACTTTTAGTAAGAGTTCAAAAATCTACATTCAACCAGTTCAAGGGCTTCAGACCTTCTAGTTATCTAGCTTACTATCGCTAGTACAGCATAACAACTATGCTAGCATAGTAAAAACAGTAGTACAAATGTGCTAAGCATGATATGCAAATCTTGTTTACATTTTAAAACATTAAAAATGCTGTTTACGCAATAAACATTTTAATTAATACTAGTATTATGCTTACACACTGTAGCAACATGCTATTTCATGTTAGCAGTATTGTAAAACATTATAGAAATAGTTAAGATGTGTTAGCTGTGCTAAAAAGTTAATTTGTGCTAACAAAATGGTGCCAGATAGTTAAACATAGTGAACATGCAGGGTAAAAAAAAAGTATAAACATGTGAGAAATGCTAGTGACATGGTTTTTATGTTCACAAAGTGCTAAACAAGCAGCACGGAGGATATCACTGTAACCTCACAGCAAGAAGTTCACTGGGATGTGGCAGAAAAAGCATCCAGAGTAATTTGGCGATTCATTCCGCTGTGTTGACCCCTCCAAAAAAAGTGAGTGAGTGAACCTGCTAAACATGCTAGCAACATCCCAGTAAACATGCTTGTGCAGTGCACATGCTGGCATTTTGAGGACACAGTGGGCTAAATCCCACGTCAAATCTAAACAGGTCCAGTGCAGGCTAGCCCATTTATGACCCACAGCTGTGGGCTCACTGCGGGCCCTGTGTGAGTAGCCCACACTAGCAGACAGCCCACATTAATCTCAATGAAGGGCTAGCTCACTCTGGCAAAATGCAGGCGGCCACAGCAGGCCCTTGAGAGTTTGATTAATGGCAAAATGTTGGCCCATTATTGTTGTCCCTGCTTGGGTGGCCCATCACCTAGCCCCCAGGAAGCCCTCACAAGGCCCTGGATGGGCATCTCAACTTTATGTTTGAAAATTGAAGATTTGACATGGTCCCTGATTTATGTGTGTGAAAGACTTGTATACTGACTGTCACATGAGAGACATGTTTTACAATGCTGGCAGTACATTATATTTCTCTTAACATTTTAGTGTGTGCATGTCTTTAAGAACAGTATGGAGGAAGGTCGGTCATCTGACAGAAAGCAGGAAAGAGAGCAGCAGGACCAACACAAGAGGTATTGTGGAGTTTCCTTTGTCTGGATTTGCTTTTCCAGAATATTCTTGCAACCTTGTGTATTATTACTGTTTGGGATTGTATATACTGTACACTGGTGAACTGTCGCTTTGGGACTTTCACTGCACACCTTGATTTTTGGACTGTATAGCACATTGAACTCTATGCTGTCAACAGACTGGGTTTCTTGTTTTATTGTGTTGCTTGTGAATACACCTTTCCTACTAAAGGTATGTTTGTGTTATTTTACCACTTACGCAACTAAAATCTGACCTATTTTAAAACCTTGTTACCTGCTGTTGAGGCGGAACCCTAGATAGCAGACCTTTGTTGAATTAGCATTAAATCAACAGCCAAAAGGTTGATTACTTCAACGATGAATTTTCATCCACTTTGCACCCTCAAATAATATACATTTCAGTAATAGAAACAGATTCAAGAACACAGAGGCAGTGATGAAGTTAATGACAATTAAGTTATTATTTGAGTGTTATTGAGAATTGGTGATAAAAACTTGATGTTAACAAGCAGAATCGCTGAAGAAACACACAATTACAGACTTCAATTTGATTATTCAGCTCAGTCAGTCGGCTACAAAATTTCTCCAAAAGTCACTTTTCTGAAAATGCTCATCTTTTTATAGCCATCATTGTTATGGATAACAGTGTTTGCTTTAATTAAAATCTTTGACTTATCTTTTTTTATGCTAGTTTTTCTCTGGTTACAGCAATATATACTGGTTCCTCCCCATAAATAAAGCTACAAAGGCTGGAATGGCATTATGAAAATAAATAAATTCAGATGTATAATGGCTGGACTGAAAAGTATTCATACTGAAACAGACTTATTGTTGTAGATCACAGGTGTCAAATCCAGTTCCTGGAGGGCTGCAGCTCTGCAAAGTTTAGTTCCAATCCTGCTTCAACACACGTACCTGTAGGTTTCAAACAAAACTGAAGAACTCAATTAGTTTGATCAGGGGGGTTTAATTAGTGTTGGATCTAAACTGTGCAGAGCTGTGACCCTCCAGGAACTGGATTTGACACCTGTGTTGTAGATTAAAATGCAGTCACTGTGTGGGCCTATAGTGAGGGATTTCTGGGGACTAGGTGAGGGCTACCCATGCAGGGCCAATGTGGGCCTATAGAGAGGGCTTTCTGGGGGCTGCAGCACTAAGGGGCACATGTTTTGCCAGTGAGCAAACTCTCAATGGCCCTGCGCTGGCAGTCCACTGGGTTCCCTTTTGCTAGCCCTAAGTGGGCCCATTAAGCACCAGCACAGGCTTGTTTGCAGGGATGCTAATTCATGATAGGAACAAGAAAGTAAAACATTCTAGAAACATATACAAATCATGCTAATTCATGCCAACAATATGGTAATAAAAATTTATATTAGCAACTTGCAAATTCAAAATATTAAACCATGTTGACAATGTATGTTAATTTATTAATTTAAAAACATTCTTATTAAGGCAAGCAACATACTAATTCTTACAAAAATTATGTCAAACATTGCTAGACATTGTAATCAAATACAAATTCACTAATTCAAATTTTTAATTTGTCACCTTTTGAAAAACTCAAAATTTGCATGTTACATGTTCATCACGGGCCTAGTAATTCACTAACTCTCTTTATCCAAATGCAAATAGCACAGCTAAACAGCACCATCTCGTGACTGAAAAAGATTAAGGAATTACAGAATGTTCAGTCAGGTTTTTGAGCTAGATGTCTGTCCTGGGTTGGTAATTCACTGTTTAACTTTTGCACCTTGGTCAAAGCTACCAAAAGCAGAGCAGGGCCTCATTGCACGGGCTTTAAAACAGTGCTGCATTATAAATGATGAAATGTTGCACAATAAAAGATGTTAACATTATATAGAGCATGAATAAACAAAAAAATCTGACTTAAAACCCAGCCAGAGAGGATCAAAATGACTCATCCATCAACAGGACACATTTACTCCACATGTTCGTGACTCATTCAATTGTAAATTTATTTTTCAATTCTGTAAGATTTATTATCGTTAATGTTCAGTTTCTTTAGGATATTTTGTCTCTTTGTGATATTTTTTAAACGTGTGAATCTGAAAAAAGAGGATTTTTGTGTGTTTACGTTTAATAGATGTCTAATACATTAACATCATTGACTTGGCTAAAACAAGGCTACGTTTGGTCTGTCAACTAAAATCGAATAGACGTCTAAAAATAGTCCAAAACTAGTCTAGTCTTCAAATGCACACACTGTAAACCTTTGTTTACTCAAGTGTACAGTGTAGTTAACTCAAAATTTACTGAAAGTTAATTCTACTCATTTGAAAAGTTTTGAAGTCAGTGTGGAAGTAATGAGTTAATTAAATACCTCATTACTTCAGCTTAAATGGAGTAAGTTCACAGTACTCATAGGCCTACAGATTAGTTTTTTTATCTCAAATGGTTTGTAGCAATTGGTTTCCTCAAAAGGTTTGAGTTGCCTTAACTTATTGTTTTTACAGTTGGTTCGAGTTCTCTTCATTTATTGAGTTTTCTGTGCTCAAATGGGTTAAGTTCACAGTACTCATTAGGATTAGTTTTTGAACTTAAATGGTTTGTTGCAATCGGTTTCCTCAAATGAATGACTAAACATATCTATAATCTATTAAGCTTAATTTTATAGTTTTGGGCTATTCGATTTTAACTAAAAGCTCAAATTTAGCCTTGTTTTAGCCAATACGTCTATGTTTAGATGTCTATTAGACGTCTACTGAACACAAAATTGGGTAACACTTTACAATAACAGTACATGAATAATGATGTATTAATGTGCAAACTAAACATTACTTTATTATGAATTAATGATGAGTTAATGTATGCACTAATCATGAACTAACTTGAACTACAACATGAGTCACAGGAGTTCATGTGTGAATAACGGCTACCTTAATTACTTGTTAGTACATGTTGTTAATTAATGTGTTAATTAACATTTAAGTTTAAGCTAAATGTAACCAACATGAACTCATGAGCTGTTAATGTATGATTATGTCATGACTTTACTTGGAGGGGCACATCATTATTAACTCATCCTTAACTACTCATGAACTCCTGTTCATGCTAACGTTGACAGAATACTTTTCTATTGTTATTCAGTGTAAACTGACTAGTTGGACGAGCATAAAGAGTTCATGAGTAGTTAAGAATGGGTTAATGATGATGTGCCCCTTCAAATAAAGTCACAACATAATTATATATTAACATATCATGAGTTCATGATGGTTAAATTAAGCATAAACTAATGTGGTAATTAATACATTAATTAACAAACAATCATGTACTAACAAGTAATTAAGGTAGCCGTTATTCACACATGAACTCATGTGACTCATCTTGTAGTTCAAGTTAGTTCATGATTAGTGCATACATTAACTCATCATTATTTCATAATAAAGTAATGTTTAGTTAACATATTAATACATCATTATTCATGTACTGTTATTATAAAGTGTTACCCAAAATTGCTTGGTGGGTGTTGACGCGGAACCGTATTTTCAATTGTGCATTGGCGATACATAATATTACAATTTTACTTGGTTACAATGTATTATTTAACCCCTCCCCCTTCTCTCTCTCTCTCTCTCTCTCTCTCTCTCTCTCTCTCTCTCTCTCTCTCTCTCTCTCTCTCTCACACACACACACACACACACACACACACACACACACCAATGCTGATGGCTCATCGTAGGCTGTGCGCGTTTTTTTCATGTCCTGCGTGAGAACACGGTGAGCCATGAGGAAGAATGAAAAGCTGTGGAATAATACAGTCAGCCCTTTACTATGTGACATCTTTTCATAATCTTCCTTATTAAGATGTGTTCATACTTTACCTTTTTTATAGTTTTATACTCACTTAATATGCCTGACAAATCATTCGGCGAGATGTTCACTTCGATGATGAGCGTGAATCAGGCTGTTTCTGCAGAAAGAAAACTCATCGATCATTTAAGAATATACATTGAACACGAAGCACAAAGACTGGAAGATATTAAAAGGTAAGACAGCGAGATTTTAATCATTTATTTATGAATGTATTTAAATGGGGATTCATTTTGAATTAAGCAGTCTTAATAATCTATACAAGTTGTTTGACAGAGTCATGCTTATACATGCTTATACCAAGGGGCAGTTCACCCAAAAACTGTTCTTTCACTCTTTACTCACTTTCAAGTGGTTTCAAACTTTTGTAAGTTTCTTTTTTGGGTTGAATACAAAAGAAGACATTTTGAAAATTGTTAGAAACTGGTAACCATCTTCAAAATATCTTTGTTTGTGTTCAACAGAACAAAGAAAATCAAACAGTTTTGTGATGGGTGATTAAATGATGACAGAGCGTTTAGTTTTGGGTAGCTAGAAACAAATTAATATACTTTAACAGTTATTAACTGGGTCAAATAAAAAAATGACAGAAAATTAAAATGTCTGACACTGGAATTTATACTATACTTTGTCCTACCCTGGAAAGTGTGGTATGATGTACAGCAATGCCTGTTCTGTCATTGCCATTAAAACTCCATGATGGTGTTATCAAGACTTTCAGAAAAAGAAAATAGTGCGAGACTGATAACGGCAGCCAGAAGAGAGAACAGCGTCAAATTTACTGTCTTGTCCTATCAGGGGCGTCGCTAGACCCAATTTACTGGGGCACGTGCCCCAGTAAAAATCGCCAGTGCCCCAGTAAATACTTTGAGATATGATTTACTTTACTTATATGCAAGTGTATGTATTAAAAGGGGGAATCCCGGAATAAAGACCTTATTCTCTATGTGCAACCAAACCAACGCTGGTGAAAACAGCATAGTTTAATCAAAAAGCAAACTGACGCATCTCTGCATGTGCGCAGAAAACCACACCCGGGCAGCGCGCCTCACACACCGCTCCTGCTCTTCTCACGGCAAGTCGACAAAACTAAAGTTTAAACAATATGATGATGATCATACAAAGCACGATGATCATACTTATTTGTGTGATTACGTGATAATTCATTCATTCATTTATATATATATATATATATATATATATATATATATATATATATATATATATTTTTTTTTTTTTTTTTTTTTTTTTTTTTTAAGGGGAGGGGGGGGGTGCCCCAGTAGAGCTTTATGTCTAGCAACGCCCCTGTGTCCTATAGACACTCCGTTAGAAACAGAGTGCGAATTACAGGGAGGTTTGACCCCCCCCCCCCCCCCCCCCCCTAATTAAGGCTTGATCCTCCCTGAAGACTTCCAAACAAGATGTACGGGGGGTCAGTCCTTTGAAACAGAAAAAGTTCACTCATCTGTATTTTAAATAATAATGTTAATAATTAAAATAATAGATATCCATTTGACCACCCCTATAATGGTTCATACCATTGTGATTAGCATAATTGCGCCAATCAGTCTATGCGAGAAAAAAGTCATTCAACAGTCTGAAACCAGCAGATTCAGAGCACTGATACACACTGTAAGAGTTCACAAGACTGTTTTTTTATCAAATAGATGTTTGTTTCTACATATAGCCTAAAAGTAAACTCAAATTAGATAAATTAGAATAGTTTGTATAGTTTGACCTAAAGTAAGCTGAAATAGCTAATCAGGTCAGAATACAGTAAACAGCCTATCCCACAAAACATTGAAAACTTCAATACATTTATTTATTTAAAATTCATCATAATACATTAATTTATTAGTAAATTAGGTGTAACTTAAATAAATACATACATTTGATTTACTGAAGCATGTATTACACAAACTAACATTACTGAAACATTAATACTTCACATTAAGAAATAAATGGTTCTTTAGAGAACTGTTGACAAAGCAAAAAACGTTTTTGTAATCTTTATTTTTTTGTAGGTAATTAAAAGTAATCAGTACTTATTTGTGTGATTACGTGATAATTCATTGATTTTCTTTTCGGCTTAGTCCCTTTACTAATCCGGGGTCGCCACAGCGGAATGAACCGCCAACTTATCCAGCACGTTTTTATGCTGCGGATGCCCTTCCAGCCGCAACCCATCTCTGGGAAACATCCCCACACACACTCATTCACACTCATACTCTACGGACAATTTAGCCTACCCAATTCACCTGTACCGCATGTCTTTGGACTGTGGGGGAAACCGGAGCACCCCGAGGAAACCCATTCGAACGCAGGGAGAACATGCAAACTCCACACAGAAACGCCAACTGACCTAGCCGAGGCTCGAACCAGCGACCTTCTTGCTGTAAGGCGACAGCACTACCTACTGCGCCACTGCGTCGCCTGATTACGTGATAATATCACCTTCAAATAATTTGTTTAAATGTTTTTTTAATGATACATTTTTGTATCATGTTTTCAACTACTGTACACCACCAACAGTGAAAAGTGTCCCCTTTTTTTTTAATTTGGTTGATTTAAATTTACACGCATTTAAATTGAATAATCCCCTTTCAGGTTCTTTTCAAGAGTCACATCATTGCATGATGGGATGTACAACGAGCCATCAAATACCATAGCCAATCCAATTGCTGCATTCAAACTGGTCAAAAGACTTAAATCCGAATGGATGAATGTGGTCCATAGCACTGAAGCTGAAGAAAACATTAAAGGTAGTTTGCAGATCTTCACACAAACTCATTTTCCTCGCTGTACTTTTGGCTTGATGCGTTCCCTTCACACCCCCATGTACTGTTTTGCGTAAGCCCTTAGGGAGGGCTACAGGATGATGGAAAGCAGTCTGCCCAAACAGGAGGACCTTCGGGGGGCAGCGCAGGGGCTGATGAGACTTCAGGATGTGTACGATCTGCGCGTGGAGAGCCTTGTGCAAGGTCACTTCCAGCAAATCACTGATGGAAATCCTGTTGACTTTTACAAACTCCCTGTGTCCGATACGCTCTCCGGGGATGATTGCTTTCTTGTTGGAAAGGTAAGTGTTGAGAAAACACTAGCAGTCATGCTCTGAATGTATTGTGAATCTCTGGGAAAACCTCTGGAAAAAATGTGGTCCCGCTTGAGCACTTTTACTGATGTAGATTCCATACTGCTCAATTTATTTAGTGACTGATGTCTTTTTCTTTAAGCATTCTTGTAATGAACACCATCTGTTCGCTTCACCATTGTCCAATGCAACAATGCAAGTGAAATGTGCCATGTTAAAAGGGAATATAAGTGACAGAAACACAACTACAACTTTAACTAAAATTAATAAGAAAGCTTAAAATATCAAATGAAAAAACAGTTAAAAAATATTATTAAAAACTATATATTATTAAAACTAATCATAACATCTAAATTAGCTGCTTTTATTCTCTGGAGAGTGATTTTGTTTAACATCATTAAAGGGTTAGTAAAACCAAAAATTCAAATCCTGTTATTAATTACTCATCCTCATGCTGTTCCAGTTCCCTGAGACTTTCATTCATCTTCAGAATAGAAATTAAGATATTTTAGATGAAGTCCGAGAGCTCTCTATCCAGCAGGCAAAGGACGTCAACATGACGTCTGATTGACGTTGTACCCCAACATTGTGGGACGTTGTTTGGTAATAAATCAGAACCCAACGTCAGGCCGACATCAGTGTTGAACGTCGGACAGACATTGTATTTTGGTTACTTTCCAACGCAACCTAAAAACAACAAAATATCAACGTCTAATGCTGTTACAGCTTGATGTCTTGTGGACGTTACCAATATGACGTCTACCAGATGTTGGATTTTGATTGCCATACCTGACGAATTAATGTCGGTATTTTACGTATTTTATTTTTTTATTTTTACATCAATGTGACGTTGGTTTAAGATGTGGACCAAACGTTGAATTTTGTTCACTTTTTTAACACAACCTAAAATCAACAAAATATCAACGTCATTTCACGTCGTTATAGGCGAATTACCAGTTTGTTATACATTTAGGATGCTTGTTTATCGAGGTTGCAGAGAACAACAGAAGCGCTAGCATTTACAGCAAAGGAATGACATCCGATGCGGTACAGAGTTTGTTGTTGTATTAGAATTAAGTTATATTGATTACACATTATATATATTATTTACATAATATTCAGCATATTATAACAGCTTGTCACCCAGTGATAAGCACAGTTATTCTGCAAAATTAACATTAAAGTGAGCGGTGTTCGTCTGACAGGTCTATTTGCGATAGTACCCTTCCAAGCGCATCCAGCCCGAAATATACAACTGTCTCATTGAAACTCCAAGTGATTTGATAAGAGATAAGTTAAGGGCCTACAAGTATTTGGATGCCTACAATTTTGTTCTGTGTGGTCATGCGCAAGAAATAATGTTCCATGATTACCAAATTCAAAACTTTGTAGTGATAAAAACCGAGGTTCTGCCTAGACAAGGAAGGAAGACGGAGCTGAACAAGGCCTGGATAATCATCATCATCAAGCAAAACAACTGCATTCTGACAGAGAACTGCACCTGTATGGCAGGGTATGTGAACGCAGTTTAACCATATTTAACTGTTTTTGCTTAAATCATTGCTGCAATCAAAATCGAGTAATGTGTATGATTCAGCATAGCGTGAACTTACCGGATATAAAATGAGAACTGCAGAGTCGAGCATTTTTAATTAGGTCCTCACTCCATTCAGCTCTTCTGATGGCTGTTAGTCAAAGTTGTCTGAGGTTGGCATTAAAAGCAGTGTGGTGTACGGTAAAATTTAAGTTTACTATTTTAGCATCCTACCGCACAACACAGCATATTTGCTATTGCAACCAGTCTTTTTTTGCAACCAGTGTTGCCAACTTAGCGACTTTGTCGCTAGATTTAGCGACTTTTCAGACCCCCCTAGCGACAAATTTTCAAAAAAGCGACTAGCGACAAATCTAGCGACTTTTTTGTGTGTTACTGGAGATTTTTATAGACTGTCATTTGTCCATTACTGTACCGTTCCTACTCTTCTCAACGAGCTGCGGGTAATGCCGGTGGCCCCTCCCCCACCTCAGAGCACTGACAGGCGGCCCAGTCCTCGTACAGCAGTCTCTCCTACCTGTAGCCTGACTCCAGATCACTCCTCTGCGTACCGACGGCAAATGATTTAGCACCGGCAGTGTGAAGGTATTTCCCTTGTACAGTCAAACCGATCAGCTTCTCCTTTATTTTAACAATTTGATTTGCCCGTTTATTCTTTTCTTGTTCACAATCAGAGATGTTTTAAGTGAGAGTTTCAGAACTTGTCTCAGTTTATTACGTCTGAGAGATTACTGCAAATTCACTACTCATCTATAATGATTTACTGTATTCAAACAGCAATAACTTTAGTTAAATTGACATGCTTGCATTAAGCGTAGTGCAAATATAATACCCCATTTATTTACCATAGGCTGTTAAACAGAAATGGTAGAACGTAATGACGTCAGTAATATGCAAATTAGCATATGACGTAATCTAGCGACTTTTAGCGACTTTTCGGGCAGAGCTTAGCGCCTTTCCGTTGAAAATAGTTGGCAACAGTGTTTGCAACCAGTATGCGTGGTTGAACCTGTGTAACGCCATGTGTGATGTAGGTTGGTAATTCACCTATTGGACATCAAAATAACATTGTCCTTAGACCCTGGTGACCTAAATTTAACCTAATATTAATGTCTTATGATGTTGTATGTCTGCTGCGTAACCTTCATAGGCAGCAATGATCCCAAGACGTTCAAGTACTAGAACATTCCATGTGACTTCAACAGCTCAACTGAAATAATTCAGAGCACCAATTTGTAATATTTGTATTGTTTGCAGATTAAAAACCTTACGAATCAGTTTCTCATTAAGGAGACTGCTATTGTCCTACAGAGGTCACATTTTCGGCCGTTCCTACATAAATTGAAGCAGCCTTCAAGATTAAAGTGAAATATGTGTGCTGAAATATAATTGGGTAAACTGACAGTGGGCGGAGTTACACAGACCAAAACAAAGACAGACATTTTCTTCGCTGGTGTTTTATTTTTTTCTGAACGCTTCCTTATTGTACAAGTGGCTTAAACTTGCTCATTTTGAGGCAGGAACCGGCGGACGTGCAACAACTTTAGCCATAAGGTAAACACAAAACAAAACTTTCCATCTGGAGCTCCTTCACAGTACTCGACACTTGTTAACACTCGCTCCAGCGGGTTGGTGCGGCTCACGGTCCCGCCCACACTCGTCAGCGATACCAAGCCGACCAATCACAGAGCTTGTGCTACGCGTCGTTGCGATGTGTAGTTACATTTTTTGAGAGGTGCGCGTCAGCGGCGCCGACGACCATGGCGAGGGCTATGCGTCCATGCGTATGCTGCAGCCGTAGCATACGCAAACATGTACACGCGTGCGCTTAACGCAGAAGTATAAATCAGCCTTACACTGTCAATTGTTCCCATAGCAATAAAACAGGCTAACCTACACTGTAAAAAAAAAAATCTTAAAAAAAAGGTAAATGACTGGCAGCTACGGCTGCCAAACAAAAACCATAAAATTACGGTAAAATTTCTTTTGTTGAAATAAAGTGCAAAAATAATAAATCTACAGATATTTTCATTAAAATGTTTACAGAGAAACACTGTTATTTTACAAACTTCTTCTAGATTGTTATGATCAAATCCATTTAATAAAGTTACACAATAAGAGTTTTACAGAGAAACACTATTATTTTACAAACTTTTCATAGATTATTATGATCAAATCTATTTAATAAAGTTACACAATAAGAGTTTTACAGAGAAACACTATTATTTTACAAACTTTTCATAGATTATTATGATCAAATCTATTTGACGCACTAATTGCTAAGGCTTGTTATACTGTTACTGTGAACATTATGACGCGTTTCTCTTGCTTTGCTTGTTAATTGTTTATGTTGTTGTAACTGCTGGGACTGACCATTTGCCTGTTATTTGACCATGACTCTGGATTCCCTGCATACATCTGTTTGCTCCTCTGTTGACTGTTGCTTGCGTGACCATCTCTGTGTAATAAACTTACATTTGGATCCGCACTCCTTTGTCAGTGTCCCATTCACATTATGGTTTCATTTAAGATTTGGAACTGAATCATTCCATATAGCTTAAACCTCAACATGTTTTACATAAATACTATTCAATAAAATGTAACCACTGTAATTTTAAAGTTGTGAGAATTTTAACCAGTTGTATCTTGTTTTTTTCAGACTTTTTTGATCCAAAATAAAACTGTTAAATTATGACCTTGTGCATGTCTTGGCATTTTATTAAAGGTGTTTAATCGTAATGATTTAGGGAAAATGCTTTTAAATAACATTGTTTTCTCAAACTTTTAGTGCAGTCACTTTATTGATGGTGTTCAATCATAATAATCTATGAAAAGTCTGTAAAATAACAGTGTTTCTCTGTAAAACTCTTATTGTGTAACTTTATTAAATAGATTTGATCATAATAATCTATGAAAAGTCTGTAAAATCACAGTGTTTCTCTGTAAAACTCTTATTGTGTAACTTTATTAAATAGATTTGATCATAATAATCTATGAAAAGTCTGTAAAATCACAGTGTTTCTCTGTAAAACTCTTATTGTGTAACTTTATTAAATGGATTTGATTGTAATAATCTAGGAAAAGTTTGTAAAATAACAGTGTTTCTCTGTAAAACTCTTATTTTGTAACTTTATTGAACGTATTTGATCATAATAATCTAGAAGAAGTTTGTAAAATAACAGTGTTTCTCTGTAAACATTTTAATGAAAATATATGTAGATTTATTATTTTTGCACTTTATTTCAACAAAAGAAATTTTACCGTAATTTTATGGTTTTTGTTTGGCAGCCGTAGCTGCCAGTCATTTACCTTTTTTTTACGATTTTATTTTTTTTTTACAATTACAATTTATTACTTTAATTTTACGTAATTTTAAATGTACTTCAAAAAAACAGGAAAAAACTGCGTGTAAATAATACGGCAATTTAATTGTATAAAACAGACAAATTGCTGTAATTTGTCATTAATTGTATAGTACATAAAATAACAGTCAAGCTGTTAATTTACAGATATTGTTTGTAATTTTTACGGACTTTTGAATATAATTTAAAATAACAGAAAAAAT
Organism: Danio kyathit; assembly: GCA_903798195.1. Lineage (NCBI taxonomy): Eukaryota > Metazoa > Chordata > Actinopteri > Cypriniformes > Danionidae > Danio > Danio kyathit. Next base: position 18,791,008 of record LR812533.1, on the reverse strand, counting down.
ACTGTATAAATAATAGTGTAATTTCCCTGTATAAAAAACACAAATGTCAGTAATTTGTCTTTAATGATAAAGTACCTAAAATGAAAGTCAAACTGTTAATTTAGAGAGATTGTTTGTCATTTTACTAAGTTTTGAATATAATTTGAAATGACAAAAAAATGACTGTAAAAAATTTAGAGATATTTTCTGTAAAATTAGGGTTTTTTTTTACAGTGTAGCAACCATTTATAAACAGCAATATCTCTACATCAGAACATCACAGAGACCTGGGTGATGGCTTGTGTGACTTTTGCTTGCAAATGGGACTTCCTGTGTACTATGCATGTTAACAATGATAAGCCAAATGCTAATAATGCTTAGCTACATGCTTTTATTTACTATCTAAGTGCAATAACATATGCTAGAAATGCCTACTAAGTATTAGCATTTGATCAAACATGTACACGAGTATTGCCATTTATCAACTGCTTAGCAACCACCTAGCAATGCCATAAACATTTTAGCAACTGCCTAGCAACCGCTGTGCTTCCTGCCAACTGCCATTCCCAGTCCTAGCGCAGTCACGTTGGCTTTCTTAAGCCAACATCAAAGTTCGTCAACGAACTTTAGGTTCTAGTTTAATTTGTAACTTTGCTTTATTGTGTTTATCATTGCTTATGATTTGGTTTATTACATTTTATGCAGATGCACTCCACTACAAAATCATCCTATTTTCATACAAATTTATCCTGAAATTATACTTTTTTTTCAAATAGAGTTATTCTTTATCAGATAACATTATACTCAATTTCACAATAAAAATAAAATATTTCCAATATCGTGCTAACCTTGTGTATAGTATAGGTATAGTACAGTGTGTATTATAATAATATAAGCATATTTGTACTGTGCAACAATAATGAAATATCTGATAACTCAATAAGTGAAGTTTACTCTTAATCACTCAATCTGATCTCTGTGATGATGTTACGTTTCAGTCAGAATTACTACAGGATTAAAACTAATGTAATCAGCAAATCTTGAAATGGCTTTAGTGGCTTTACTGCAAAGCAAGGCTAGCCCTACGGTTTGGACTTTACTGTGAATCTCTGGGAAAGCCTCTGGAAAAAATGTGTTCAGAATGTGGTCCCGCATGAGCACTGCTACTGATGTAGATTCCATACTGCTCAATTTGTTTAGTAACTGAAGCCAAATGGTTTATATTCTCTTTTTTTTTGTATAAAGGAAAAACGTCTTTGCCCTCTTGTAATAAGCACCATCTGTTCTCTTCACCACCGTCCAATTGCAAAGACTGAGTGAAATGTGCCGTGTTGCCACAAGTCGGCCACTTTTTAAAACATTTTTAAAGTAGCACTGTGAATTCCGTTGAGTTTTTTTTTTTTGCTCTTATTATTCAGTTTCCATGTCATTTCTAAACCAACCCATATGAAAAAACACAGTAGTAATAGTAGTATAGTAATTTACAGTAAAACACTACCATAAATAAATACCCTCTTTCTTTTTCTACAGTAAATAAATACCATAATACACTCACCGGCCACTTTATTAGGTACACCTGTCCATGTCAATCAAATGGCAGCAACTCAATGCATTTAGGCATGTAGACATGGTAAAGACGATCTGCTGCAGTTCAAACTGAGCATCAGAATAGGGAAGAAAGGGCATTTATTTTATATTATTATTTACATTATTATTATAATATTTACAGCATTTTGTTAATGAATGCAGTAGCATGAACTCTAAAACAAATGCTGGGTTGTATTAGCCCAACAAAAATGACACAACATAAATTTTACCCAACGGTTGGGTCTGATAATACTTGACCCAATGTTGGGTTAATAATTGTGGAATGTACTTTAGTATTAACTATAGTGAGCTGAAACTGTACTAAACACTGAAGTATACTGTGTATATTGTAGTATGTTATACATAGTTTTAGAAAACATACAGCGTTGGGGAATTTGCTTACATTTACTATAGTTGTTCACAGGGGCAATTTTAGGATTTTAATTTTAGGGGGGCTTAGCTCCTTAAAAGGTTAAAAAAATATAATAATAAATAAATTATATATATATATATATATATATATATATATATATATATATATATATATATATATATATATATATATATATATATATATATATAAATATAAAGCCTAATATTACATTTATAAGTAGGAATTTAATAGTAATACACTTAAAAATGTTTGTTTAATATGGGTTGTGTACTAGTATTCCACTGTATTACATAGACAGGCACAGTCATTTTAGTTCTGAGTAAGTCAAATAGGCTCGACCCACCTGTTTACTGCAGTAAAGACCACTTTCTATATTCAAGTGCATTTTTTGTTTTCATGTATTAAATAAATAAACTGACACTTTACTAATTAAATGACATACATATAATATATATTTTTTTAAACTTACAGGCTAATTCACATATTTCACGATCTGAATGATAATAATATACAAGAAGTATTTGTTTAATACTAGACAACACTTGATGTTTCTATCTCTGTCAGTGACTCAGTGACAGTTAAAAACGAGTACATTCTCTAAGTGGTTCTGTCACTGTGTTTAATCCTTTCTGTGCAAGACTGTATGATATAGTTAATGCCACACCAACTGTAAAGGGTTTAATATTGGTAGTTCATTTTGAAATAAAAATAGCGAAATGTTCGTTAAGAGTTAAATTTTTCGCTGGAGGAAACAGCTGATGAGGTGAACGCTGAGAAAACCCGACTGCTCCTCCGTGACATTGGGATACAAGGTTATCTATATCAAAGAACTGCAAATAAGCAGATATTATTACAATTTATCGATAAACACACACCTCGTTCTCTCGCTGTCCACGGCTGTGGTTTGCTGATCAAATGAAAAACAAAAGACGGGGAGGAGCCGAATTCTGCCACTGCTTTCTTATCACATTTAAAGGGGACTGAGGTGATAATTTAGTGTACAGTTTATGAGCTGATCCCAAAAGTTTTAGGGGGGCTGAGTAGAAAAAAAAAATAGGCCTAGCAACGCCCATGGTTGTTCAGAAACTAGAACTACCACAACAGATTAATTCAAGTACTAAAGTATGGTTGAAAACACTATAGTGTATTATTACAAATTACTATAGTATTGTATTGTAGTATTATAAATGACATAGTATGTGGGAACACATCAAATAACCAGTGACAATTTGTTTGGACTGAAATATGTAAAAAAAAAAAAAAAAGAACACATGTTGGATGTCATCATCTATTTTTAGCTTTTATTTTTCAGTTTCCATGTCATTTTTGTGTGTGTGTTGAGCTACATCTGTAAGAGCTTTATACTTGTAGGTGGCCTATGATCTGGAAGATTACTACCATTCTGTGCTGTGGTTTGAGGAAGCCGTTCGACTCTTCCGAGGAACCGAATGGAGTCCAGAAAATGAAGGCACGCTTGAAGATGCTCTTGACCATTTGGCTTTCTCTCATTTCAAGGTATGGCACTAATTACAAAATAAATTTGATTTTAACCAAGACCCTGTGTTAACATCTGCTGTTGATAAGGTTCATTTTAGGTGAGCTGAACTAAGGTGTAAACTTGCACAAAATGTTGTTATTGTTTTGTTAAATCTCATTTGGTAGTAATCAGAAATGCGTGCGATTGTGTTTTATAATTGTTGCCAGTATATTGATGTGTTCCAGAGACCAGTGGAAAAATCTGCCCATTCAGCCACTGCAGACCAGCAAAAAACTAAAAATATTTATGAGCAGATTGAAAGTTATGTAGGGCGATGCAGTAGGTAGTGCTGTCGCCTCACAGCAAGAAGGTCGCTGGTTTGAGCCTCGGCTGGGTCAGTTGGCGTTTCTGTGTGGAGTTTGCATGTTCTCCCCGCGTTCTTGTGGATTTCCTCCGGGTGCTCCGGTTTCCCCCACAAGTCCAAAGACATGCGGTATAGGTGAATTGGGTAAGCTAAAATTGTCCGTAGTGTATGTGTGTGAATGAGAGTGTATGGGTGTTTGCCAGTGATGGGTTGCAGCTGGAAGGGCATCCGCTGCTTAAAACATATGCTGGATAAGTTGGTCCATTCCGCTGTGTCAACCCCTGATTAATAAAGGGACTAAGCCGAAAAGAAAATGAATGAATGAATGAATGAATGAAAGTTATGTAATATTTAGATTTCATTTTTTGTATTTTTTAAAGCTATATCTTTATAAAAAATCAATAGAGTGGTGGAGGGATGGCATTAAAAAGACTAATCAATAGTTCACCCATGATCTACTTGGTTTTAAACTCCATTTATTTTATGTGGAGTAGGATCAGCCCATTTTCAGTCATACCACTGGCAAAAAAAAAGTGTCTTTTTCAAATAAAGCAAGGCATTTTTCAAGGTATTTCCTGTAATATTTTTTCTTTTGGAGAAAGTTTAGTTTGTTTTATTTTGGCTAGAATAAAAGCAGTTTTAATAATAATTAAAAAAAAGAATTATTAGCCCCCTTAAGCAATATTTTGTTTTACTGTCTACAGAACAACCACAGTTATACAATGACTTGCCTAATTACCCTAATTTGTCTAATTACCCTAGTTAACCTAGTTAAGCCTTTAATTTTCACTTTAAGCTAAATACTAGTGTCTTGAAAGATATCTAGTGAAATATTATTTACTGTCATCATCGCAAAGAGAAAATGAATATATATATATATATATATATATATATATATATATGCGCAATATCACACAAGTAGCAGTGCAATATGTCTGTATATCGGCACTGGTGGGAGGTGTGCGTTGTGCCTTAGTGTCCCACCAGTGATGATATACAGCCACATCGCACTGCTACTCGTGTAATATTGCATTTATACAACAGTTCGACGTCATAATCATGTATATAAAAAAGAAAATCAAACACAGAGAGTCTAAAAACCCTTTTGTATGAGGAACTAGTTTCTTCCACCATTTCTTCACTTCTGCAGCTGACGTCAAAACAGCAGAAACCATTGCTACTTCACAAACGTCACTTTAGAGCTAGTGTTTGAATGATTTTTTAGCGCAATGTCTAATATGATGACAAAACGGGTGATTTTGCTGACATTTTAAGATCATAAGGCTGAAAGGCATGAAATGCCATCTGTCTACAGAGATATCTCCCTACAGTGTTACAGTCTACAGTATTTCTCTATTGCAATCGGGATATCACAATAACAAACCCTGAAAAAAAGCAGCACAATCACTACCAGATTGCTGTTGTGTTTGCGATAAGGAAAAACGCTAAACACATGTGGCCATTTCTTCTTTATTTCTGCCAACACAAAACACATTCCTGATACGCCAGTCCCATCTCACACTCAATACAATACAATTACGTATATGCTATAAATACAGCACTACAACATACAAAAGAGAGAGATCGACTTAGAATATCACTTACCAGTATAATAATAATTTGATCAGCTGTAGTTAGAAATTACATGTAAATTATTATGCGGTCTCTGTCGCCATCTTGTGGATGGACAGCGTCAATCGTCTTTGCTCAGTATGACAGGCTAATGGCAGCCGACGCACTGCCTCTCAGAAATTCTAAATATTTAAAATAGGTACTATCCTTATAAATAAACTGCATAGTTGCAATCTAAACAACTTTATTCTCGACTAAAACAGCAGCAATATTTGTCAAACTGTAGAGTGTCCTCTGCTTGTCGTTGTATGTGGGCGGAGTAATACTCAAGGATGAAGGGTGAAGAGGCTGTACCAGTGCTGTTACTGGCAGAATATCACACGGCTAGCAATCAATCAGACTCAAGAACCAGACAGAACTGTTGTATAAATATATATACAGTATAAACACATGAAAAAAAAGCTAACAAATTGACAAAACACTTTCATCAGTTTGACAACACATGTACACTCAGTGTTTCAGAATTTACAGAGAATTTGCATTCACTACTTACTTCTATTTTTTAAATATATTTATTATCGGTTTTTTTGTCCTGTCTCTGTAATTCTGTTGCACTGTAGAAGCTCTGTCACGAAAACAAATTCCTCGTATGTGTAAACATACCTGGCAATAAAGCTCTTTCTGATTCTGATTCTGAGACGGCCTGCAAATAGCACAGATGAACCATTCCTGCTTCCTGTTTAGAGTCATAGGTGATAGGTCATAGGTCATAGATCGGAGATCTGAGAGATACGTTTTTTGTTAATTTTAATGTCCTGGTTGTATGGTTGATATATAGATGATATAATCTGATCAATTGCACAGTTAATCGTTTAACCAGGACATTAAAATAGACATAAAATTCACCACTCTAACAAGAAGTAGCTTGGTTCGTCACCTTTTGAGGTCCCCCGACACATCTCATTTGTGGTCTGTGCTATTTTTGAATAATTTCTGTATTTGCAAGTTATGTGAAAGTTTCAGTCTGTGTTGTCAAATTTGACCAAGATGTTTTCTCAGTTTGGTAGTGTTTTTCATAAATTTCAGCGTGTTTGAGCTCTTTCAGCCACCATGGATTTAGCCGTTTTAAAACCATTTGTGAAGCCCTCTGTAAACAAATGTGGGTGTTTTAATAGATTGTGAAATGTGTGGGGGGTGTTCATTTGCAGTGGTGGGCCCTAGACTTTGGAACAGTCTGTCTTTATATGTTAGAAAGACCCAAACACTCTCTGTTTTAAGTCGTGTCAGAGCTGTTTATTTTATTTTATTTTATTTTATTAATGATTTTTATTTCATCATATTATATTTCATAATGTTTTATTATTTTATTGAACTCATACCTCTACAGCCCTTTGGTGAACACCTGTTGTACCTAAAAAAAAGTGCTTTATAAACCATAAAAAGCTCTGGTAGCAGTTAGAGATGTATCTGAGTTAGATAGATATATACAGTATAGGTCTGGTGTTCTGTCAATTTGTTCTACTTTGTCAGATTGTCCTACCTCCCATTAAAAAAGTAGGTAGCACATTTTGATGATGCAATATGCCACCCATCAGATTTTGCTACCAGTGTTCATTTTAATGTAGAGTAGTGTGATATGAAGGTGTAATATCGCCCTAACCTACCTAATCCCTAACTCCAACGTCAGAACTATTCAAACACAGTGTTGGTAGCATAATCTGATGAGTAGGATAAAATGTCAGGACACCTGTTCACTAAAGACCCAATTATGTACAGCATTTAAGGGTTAAGCATTTTTTAAGAGTCAGTGAGTGGGTGTACAGTATGTATTTGCAAAAAAATCAAAAACCCACTCAAAATCTGGATCACAAGTCCTCACAGGAGATGCTTTTTTCAAGCATATATAAACAGCAATGTATCTTGACTGATTATATAAGACTGGATCACGCAAGATTTGAACACTTGGTGCAAATGGGGCCAAATAATTTTTACTGATGTATTTTGAAATACGGTGAACATTTTAGACTTGTTGAGTAACATTTCTAGGTTTTGTTTTGTTTTTTAGACTGGAAACGTATCCCACGCCCTCAGTGTCTCCCGGGAACTATTGCTTCATGGTAAACTTCTGCAGTCTTCTAGCAGACACCAGCAATAAGTGACACAGTGAGAAACAAAATAAAACAAATCCATTTATTTTACTCGTTTTAAAACCTCAACAGAAAATATAACCAATATGGGAGAATTTTCACAATTTAAAATCACAATGTAATGTTGTTTTCAAGATCCCATGAACAGAAGGGTACATTTCAATGTGGAGAAGTATGAGAAACTCCTAAATGGAAATCTACCTGCTACTAGCAATGGCTTGACTTTGAAAAGGCCTGACAGCATCTATTTGAGAACCAGGAATGCCTATGAACAGCTGTGCCAAACCAAAGGATCTCAGGTATCATTTCACGCTTATATTTGTTGTACCTTATGATTCAGCGCAAGACATTTCACATTCATCATTAATTGTTCTATTCAATACCATATGTTAAAATGTATCAAACTGTCCGGCACTAGACAGTCTGATACATAATCAAGAGTCCACGCCACCAATCGAATAATTCAGAAAAGGAAGATTTATTAAAGTAATTAAAGTTACAAGGTCAAATGCAAATAAATAATCCTTTAAACAAAACAAAAATCTGGTGCTGGAAGAGACCGATCAGGCAGCCCAAGTCAAGCCAACAGTGCAAGCTTCTCTCCATGGAACAAATGAAGAATCCTTTTATCATGCGCTCATCACTGGCAACGCAGCACACCTGTAATGCACTCCAACCTGCGCACATAAGGGAACAAGCGACCTCAAAACAACAGCGCCATCTAGTGGACATCCCAGCACCAGCAAAAGAAAAGAAAAAACAAACACGTAACAAAAATATTTGTGCATTAAACTGTTAAGTGTTTATGATTCCACATACTGCTATAGAAAAGTATAATAATAATAATAATTCTTTACATTTATATAGCACTTTTCTGGACACTCAAAGCGCTTTACACATTTTTGGGGGGGAATCTCTTCATCCACCACCAGTGTGCAGCATCCACCTGGATGACACGACGGCAGCTGTTTTCCACCAGACTTCACACCACACACCAGCTGATTGGTGGAGAGGAGACAGAGTAATGGTATGGGGATGGTTAAGAGGCCATCCTAGGATTTTTAATGACCACAGAGAGTCTCGGTTTAATGTCTTATCCGAAAGACGGCGCTTACTGAGCAGTATAGAGTCCCCATCACTATACTGGAGCATTAGGAGCCACACAGACCACAGGTTGAGCAGCCTCTGCTGGTCTCACTAACTTCACTTCCGGCAGCTACCTAGCTTTTCCATGTGGTCTCCCATCCAGGTACTGGTTGGGAGCAACTCTGCTTAGCTTCAGTGGGCGACCATGTGAGAGTTGCAGAGAGCTCACTGCCGGTTAATTATGAGACAACTCGACAATTCGTAGTTTTACTGGATTTATTACTCTGTAAAAAAATTCAGGGTTCCACACAATACCTCCATGTTTTCCCAACACAAATTGACTATTTAACGTTTTTTACAATTTAAGTGAATTGAACATAAAACAATTAAGTTGTCCCAACCTCATTGAGTTGTTGTTACAACTCATTTTAAGTAGGTTGAACAAGCAGCAAAAGTCATTTTTTGAGTGTACACTGTAAAAATGATGCCTGCAAAATTGTTGCACACAATGTAAATGTGTTGAATTTAAACAAATTAAATTTATTAACGTTCAACTTAATTTGTTTGTTTAAATTTAGCCCAAATAAATTGTTTACAACCATTTAACTTAAAAAAAAAAAGTAAATCCAAGGATTCAACTTTAAATATTTTTTTTTTGAGTGTAGGTGGGTTTGAGTAAATAGATCATTTTGGTTCTATTCTATAAAGGTTGAATATCATTTCCTCAAAATGTCAAATATATAATATAAAAGTTTAGTCATTTAGATCATAAAACATTTTTCCCCAAGAAATGACACTTGGTCAGAATACTTTTTTTTTTAATTATTGTGATTGATAATCATTGATAAACATTCAGTTGAACTATTCTGAGGTTAAAGCATTGGTATATTGTTTCTAAAAATTAACATAAAATATCTGGGATTGTACATAGTGCTTATATCATGCAAAAAATGACAAAAGCTTTATATACAACTTGTAGAAATGCCATCAACACTTCAGACAGAATAAAACTAAAATTATGCTTTACTCAAACACATAACTATCAATCATAAATGTTTGCCATTTTCAAATGGTGCCTTAATTTTTTTCCATAGCTGTAGTAACTGACAAGTATTCAGACATCATTTCAAGTATAACTGCTATTCCTGATATGGCCTCCATATGATTAAGAAAACAAATACAAAAAGTACAAAAACACAAAAGCCTTATGAAGAAAAGCTGTGTGGATCTTGGTTAAATTCCTCATGAGATCGCCTGAGAAAATTTCCAGTACTTAAAATTATATGGCCTCAGTTTTGGACCATGGAGAAGGTCTTATGAAATAAGGAGCTGCTGTAAATCTTAAGTATGTAATTTTTAGCGACACTAAATGGAAATTCAATCTGTTTGTTTGGCTGTTCAACTCGACTTGCTCAACCGCTAATATCAATCTGGTATTGGTTTTTGAATTTTGTTTGTGTAGATTCTGTATTTTCTGTACTACCAATTTATGACAATCATTTCAGTTTATACTTCTCTATTCTTCTGCACTGTTTAATGAGCAAATAATTTCATCTTTGTTTATTAAGATTAGTTAGTTATACATTCACTTAAAAGAAAAAAAAAAAAAAAAGAAAATCTGCAGTTCATTTACTCACCCTCAGATGATCCAAGATGTAGATGACTTTTTTTGCTCAGTAGAGCATTAAAAAAGATTTTAGCTGAAACTGTGGTTCTTGCTGAGGTGAAGATCCACGAGTAGCTTTAGGCCCAATCACAATTCTATTGTTGTACCCCTACCCCTTCCCCTTGGCCCTTAAAACTGAGTGTGAAGGAGAAGGGCTTCAAAATTTACCCCTAAGAATTGGGACAGCACTACAACACCTGCATGCGTCATCATATGTCATCGCGATCTCTTGCTTCATATGAGATCAGACAATCGCGACTGCTGTAGTTATTCCAGTTGTGTTATTTTTTATGGTATTTATCTTCAGGAAATCACTGAAGGAATATATTATGTTGTCATAATGATATAATGTGGAAATAAGATCGTAACTTTACTGTGTAATTACATTGTGGCCATATTCATCTATGTAAACACACCAAAAACAACATTAACAATATAGCAGACACTGTAAAAAGCTCATTTTCAACCACTAGACTTATCTGACAGGGTATTCCAGTGTCAGAATGTTGTGGAACTGCTGTACAGGAGTTATTATTATGGATTATAGATAGCGAAATTTAGCGGTTTTTATTTTAGCGTTTTTTTTTTTAAAGCATGACAGTAAAACACGAACGTGGTTATGAATATATTAAAACATGTGCTTGTTTGTTGTAAAAATACTTAGTAATGACAAAAAAAAACTAATTTATGGATCTCCTTATTTCCGGGTGCAGTCATGCTGTCGTTGTGGCTGGTGTATTCAGGGAAATTTTCTTACCCCTTGGTTTCAAGTGTGGTCCTGAAAAATATCCTTTCGAATGGGTGTATACCCCTTCCCCATAGCAATACGTCTTTAAGCTAAAGAGAATTGGGACACCCCTACCCCTTCACGGGAATGCACAAAACGAGGGGTAGAGGTAAGGGAAAGGGCTAAGGGGTAGAATTGGGATTGGGTCTTATTAAACAAAGTCAGGCAGGCAAGGGTCAAAACAGGAGCAAACTGGAACATTCAGGTAATCCAAAGCATAGTCAGAAAAGCAGACGAATGGTCAGGACAGGTGGCAAAAAAAGCATAAAACCATGAGCAAAGCAAAGGTAAGAAACATGGTAGGCAGGACAGTGAAATGCTTTGAAATACAGATAAACAAAACTCAGCAAAGTGTGTGAGAATGTGAAATGTATAATAAAGTCCAAGTAATGAGTCTATCATAAGCTTCAGCTGTGTTTGGCTACTTCAATCCACAGCCTCAATATTTTGTTTTCCTGAAAAGTAAATATACTCTTATATTTTACCTTTAGACATTAAGTTTATCAATTAAACCTCTTTTCTTATATATAATTTTCTTAATGTTTATTTGAAGACCTTTTTCCAGATCATTTTTGATATATGTATTCATCAGAACTCAGAAATAAAAACACCAATGTACTTTCTTTTTTTCCTACAGCCAAAGCATTTTGAGAATCCCAGTTTGTTCTGTGACTATTTCACCAACGGCAGCCCTGGTCTACTCCTGCAGCCAATCAAACGAGAGATAATCAGCCTGCAGCCTTATGTGGTGCTCTTCCATGGCTTCGTCACCAAAGCTGAAGCCAAAAGCATCAGACAATATGCAATGCCAGGGGTAAGTGCACTGTATAGTTACTATATGTTATACAGTTCACCCAAAAATGAAAACTTACTCAGTATTTATTCTCACTTAAGTAATTACAACCCCTCTTATGGATTTCTTTCTTCTGTTGAACACGAAAGAATATATCTTGAAGTAAGTTAAAAACCATTGACATCCATAGTTGTAACATATGGTTCTGACAACGGAGTTGAGGATTCAATTGCAGCGTCTTTATTAAACAAACAATGGCCAGACAGGCAATGGTCAATCACAGGAGAAACAGTATCACACAAGGTAATCCAAATAGGGATGGCTGATGTGTCGAGATCCCGAATCGCAAGTGTCTTGAAACTCTGCACGGAAGCATGATCTGAAACACCAGGTCACGTGTCTAACGCAGAAGCGTTTCGAGACCTGGCGAATCTACGTTTGATTGACCGGGTTGGAAAAACTTCTATCTTATGTAGTCTAGTGGACCATGTGTGAGCACAGAGAAACTGTGCTGCAAATGGCCCGAGTTCGAATCCTGACTTATAAATACTCAGAAGTTATGACTTGATGCATTTTAATAATGTTACTGTTTTATGACCAAAACAATGTATATTTATTCACAAAGTGTTCATTCAGATGTCAGACCAATGTTAAAGCAAAACACGTTACAAGAACAGAGCATTTAAAAACTAGCATCTATAGCTGCATCACCCTGCATTCAAACCAATTATCTCTGCATAGTCTGAAATTCTCACTGCTTCACTAAATCACTTCAAGCCTCAATTCTACAACGTGGGGTTTAATACTGTTTCACTGTTTCTTTGCTGAAGCTGCTCCAGAGCAATACATAAAAAATGACCACTAGGTGTCACTGTAGAGACAGCTTTCGAAACGTTTCGAAGCTTCAACACATTTGCTTTGACTGTTTCAGTGTTTCATGAAGCCTCGCTTTGCCTACCACTAAATTCAAAAGAATAGTCGAGTCACAGGTGAAGAGATCGGGTCAGGTGGCTAACAGCAAAAATCATTAAACAAGGCGAGGGTCTGTAAACACAGCATGGAAAAACAAGACTAAGCAAATGCTTCAGGGTAAACAAGACTCAGCAATGTGTGTGGAAATGAGAGGTGTCTTTATAGTCCAGGTAATGAATCAATGATGAGCTTTAGCTGTGTCATCAGGGAAAACCAGAACAGGTGTGTGTGAGGTGCATGACAGGATTTGTAGTCCATTGTGGCAGATTTATAGTTCTCCAAGGATCCGCAGTAGCTAGATCGCTGGTGACTGTAACAATAGTAGAAAAAAAACAAATACAATGGAAGCCGATGTCTTCAGCTTTCTTCAAAATATCTTTTATGTTCAACAGAATAAAGAAACTCATAAATGTTTGAAACAACTGGAAGATAAGTAAATGATGACAGAACCTTCCTTTTTGGGTGAACTATCCCTTTAAGACTGTATATGGAAACACAGAATTGGGTATCCAATAATAGGAGTTCAATGATGAAAGAAAGTCATTACAGATTAAACGACGCCATCACTAAATCTGCACCAGGAATCATTATATTTTTGGTCCAGAACTCTGAGAAAGCCTTGTTTTTTAATGGATTAGATGTTATTGAATTCTTGGATTGTTTTAGGTTTTGAGGGAGGAAAAATGGTTGGGAGAGTTCCAGCTTGGCAAAATTTTGAGCTTCCATATGTTGCCAGTTCTCAGCTAAGTTTGTTCTGCTTTTTTTCTCCATTTAATAGGACTTATTTTTCTAACATATTTCACCATGCTCAGAGGGACTGTATTCAACCCTGAGAGACGGATCATAGTGTTCATATCAAGCCATTTTCTGAAGAGAGACTCAATGTTGTGTGCGAGTTTTTCTTTTGGAGACACATTTAATCAGAACTTAAGCTTTGAGCGCAGCTAGAGAGAAGATGAAGATTACATTACGTGAATAAGTCATGCGGTCGGAATCAACCGTGTTCACTGCCCGTCACTTATTCCACCCACTGTGTGTTTTTTTCTTTCCTTTTACTGTGTGAGCAGACTAAGTATTAAGTCTGTCACTTTTGTTTCATGTTAAAATATTTTTTTCTGTCTGGATTTTTCACACAACAGAGACCGCATGTGATTATTTAGTTTTGATCATATTTGATTGTGTTTTTTCCTTCAGCTCAGAAGATCAGTGGTGGCGTCAGGCGTGAATCAGGCCACTGCTGAATATCGCATCAGCAAGAGGTACTCTTTCATTTTGGTCATCAATTCACTTCAAGTGACCATGGGCTGCATTTTTTTAATTTGTACTGTTCTCTGAAGTTCACTTACGCCATGTCCACGAGTAATTTTATAAATGGGGTTTTTCCTGCTTTTCTTTTTAAAAAAAATCTCTGTCTACATCCAAATGCAAAAATGCACTGTGATGCATGTTAAGGGCATGCCAAACCAACAGTCGGCAATAATGACACTTTATGCTGGATTCACACCAAACTGGGAATTAAGCAGGGGCGTCGCTAGACCCAATTTACTGGGGCACGTGCCCCAGTAAAAATAGTCAGTGCCCCAGTAAATGCTTTGAGATATGATTTACTTCATATGCAAGTGTATGTATTAAGAGAGGTAATCCTGAAATAAAGACGTTATTCTCTATGTGCAACCAAACCAACGCTGGTAAAAGCAGTCCAGTTTAATCAAAAAACAAACTGACACATCTCTGCATGTGCGCATAAAAGCACACCCGCGCGCCTCACACACTGCTCCTGCTGGACACTGATGCGCTGCTCTTCTTCCGGTGCGAGTCCCGGTTGTGAACATGCACGACGGAAAAAATACCTTCTGCTTACGCGCTGCTCATGCGTTGTGAAACCGGCATTAACAGTCTTTTATGTAGAGGTGACGGCACGCAGTGAGTTTTGCAAGTCAACAAAACTAAAGTTTAAACAATATGATAGTGATCATACTAAGCATGCCTCCTTATAGATTTTTTTGTATGAAGCAGAAAGGATGGATGCAGTCAGGGAGGTAAAACTTAAACCTAATTCTCTGCCATGTGTCTGGTCTAAGACAACTGATAATTAAACATCTTTTTTGTATTCTATAGAACTGCCTATAGAATTTCATTCAAATGAAATTATTATTCATGCAAAAGATTTTTTAAACGTTTTTAAATCTTAGCATATCACTCCAGTTGTGCCTTTACATTATTTTCGAGTTACATATAGGATTAATTATTTAGAATAATAATTGTATAATAACAATAATAATTATATATATATATATATTTTTTTTTTTTTTTTTTTTTTTTTTGAGGGGTGCGTTCCCCAGTAGAGCTTTATGTCTAGCAACGCCCCTGGAATTAAGTATTTTAATGAGTAAAATGACATACAAATCAATGCAAACGTGAGGACTTCCCATGGGTGAACAACACAGGTATTCTATGCTTTTGCTGCAAGTGCAAGATTTTGCCTCTTTGTGTCTTCTGCCTTTGGTGTGAACCCAGCAGTCTTCGCCAATCAGAAAGGAGAAATCACGCTGACATCATAAGACGAAAACTCCGGTTTTAGTGTCCACATGACCACACTGTACCCAGTGTTTTGGAAAATCTTCACCCTGGCCGGAGTTTTCAGAAAGTTTCAGTTGCAGTCATCTGACACTGCGTTTTCATGTGGACAAATAGTGAAACGCAGAGAAAAAAAAAAGCGTTTTTTTTTTTTTGTCCAGCCGTCTTGGCCAAACAGAAAGGAGAAATCACGCTGACATCATAAGGCGAAAACTCCGTTTTAGTTTTAGTGTCCACATGACCACACTACCCGGTGTTTTGGAAAAGTTTCAGTTTCAGTCATCTGACGATGCGTTTTTTCTGACATGCACTGTCAACCCTGGGACCTTATATAGACAGGTGTATGCCTTTTCAAATCATGTCCAATCAACTGAATTAACCACAGGTAAACTCCAATTAAGCTGCTGAAACATCTCAAGAATGATCAGTGGAAACAGAATGTACCTGAGCTCAATTTAGAGCATCACGCCAAAGGCTGTGAATACTTCTGTACATGTGATTTTTCAGGTTTTTATTTTTAATAAATTTGTAACAATTTCAAAAAACCTTTTTTCACATTGTCATTATGAGGTGTTGTGTGTAGAATTTGGAGGAAATAAATGAATTTAATCCATTTTGGAATAAGGCTGTAACATAAAAAATGTGGAAAAAGTGAAGCGCTATGAATACTTTCCAGAAGCACTGTATTGTCCACTGATGTATAATTCTGCATGTGTTTGGATTGGTAAATCACTGCTTTGATTTAAATAAAAATGCACAAATACTGATATGTAATAAGAGACAAAGGAATAGTGAACATAATAAAAAAGAGGGTGTGACTTTACTGTCAGATCCAATAATCAGCACAGCATTCAGTCTTACTTTCAGTCTGTGTTATAATCCAGTGTTGAATTGTGCCTTATTTGTAAACAAATCCACATTAAAAAGAAGTGAACAAAGGACCAAATTCTTGCTGACAAGGTCTGCAACATCATTAATAATAAAAGTTCATCCACTATTTCCTGATAGGGAAAAACTAAGGCAAAGCAAAAACTGTTTTTCCCCCTCAACTTCTCACTGCACAGCATTTGTTGTCTTCAGAGCATCTTTATTCTGTGATTTCTGAGTTTTTTAACCTACGGCAGCATGAGTGGATGGGTGGGGCTAAAAGTATATGGGCGAGGCCAACCACCCACACGGTGGGTGAACCTATATAAACATATATGTGCATATATGTACATAAAATATAGGATACTTCCAATTTTATATATGTCACATATATTAAAAACCTATATCAAAACCTATATTAAAACATATATGTTTATATGGGTTCTTTCCATGTGAGCTCTCACTTACTTGCCATAGTTAAATTCCATAACATGCCAATTACATGTGATACCAATTTCAAATGTTCACACATAGATAAGTTTTTTGCATTTGTTTTAGTTCTTAGTTATTGCGCTAATAATAGAAAATATGAGCTAGGCATCATGTATGACTGTTGCCAAAGTGAGCTATATAGGAGACATATCTTATATGTACATATAGGGCTTATATGTGGATACTGTATAAAGAAGCAATACAGGAGATCTATATGGCCTGTATATGCACATATATGCACCTCAATTTTGCCTATATGTGGCATATATACGAATGTATGCAGCATATATATTATCATATATGTGCATAAATACTGCATATAGGTTTCATATATGCGCACATATCCTCACTTAGGTTCTTTCCATGTGGGCTGCAGACAGAGATATAGAAGCAGGCATTAATCTTCATCTGTGGAGGCGGAGTTTAGCCACACCATGAAAGTGGCACAATCACCACACAACCAGTCATTTTGGCCGACCGGCTTCAATAAAAGCTGTTTTTAGACTAACCAGAATGTTTTATGAGATCTTTTTAATATCACAGTGAAATCTTACTAGAGATCAAGGGAATTTTGATTTCTCAGTTCATGATTCCTTTCAATCTGCTTACTTACTGTAGGCCAGTGTACTCTTAAAATATTTAAATCATCACATCTGTTTATAAATACTATAGGGCCAAACAACTTACACCAGCAAAAAAAAATTTAATTTACTTGCAGGATTTGATGAAGACACAAAGTGAAACATTTGGTTGAAGAGGCATTAACAATTCTTTTAAAGGCTTATCTTGCTGCATACGTATTTGTAAAAGTTTCCCTTTCCGACACACAATTTATATATGGAGACATTTTCGATAAATCATGCAAGGTGATTTGCTAAGCTTTTAGGTAGTAGCTTTACTAGAATTTGCCGTATTATTTAAAAACAAAACCTAATTTTTGCTTGTTTTGTTAGCAGATTATACAAAATTTGATTATTCTTCTTGTTAGCAACTCTATGCTGCTCTTGTTAGATCATCCAGCCCGATCTCATGAGGAAATGTAACTATTTTACATAATATTATTTACTATCATGAAGTGGCTCTTACACTTAAATCTTTTTGCCAATGGTCTTTTAGCGCATGGCTGAAAGAGTCAGCCCACGAGGTTGTGGGTAAGCTGGATCGGCGCATCACCTTGGTAACCGGACTGAATGTGCAGCCTCCTTATGCCGAATATCTCCAGGTTGTAAATTATGGGATTGGAGGACACTATGAACCTCATTTCGATCATGCCACAGTGAGTAATTGTTCTGTTTTCCTTATGAACGTTTTCATTTGTTTTTCATTTGGCTTTTCACTCCAAAAAAAAAAATTGCTGTTTACTCTCCCTCAAGTGGTTACAAACCTTTACGAGCTTCTTTATTCTTTTTAACACAAAATAGATAATGTGCAGGAAGCTGAAAATCTGTAATCATTGACCTCCATAGTTGGAAAAGCAAATACCATGGGAGTCAATGGTTACAGATTTCCAGCTTTCTTCAAAATATCGTCTTTTGTGCTCAACATTAGAAAGAAAGTGAAACACTCAAGTAAACCGTGAGTAAATGATGACAGAATTTTCATTTTTGGGTGAACTATCCCTTTAAAAAGAAGTTAATTCAGAATTTACTCATTGTTTTTTTTTGTTGAACACAAAAGATAATTCGAAGAATGTTGTAGTCAATAACATCCAAAGTTGGGGGAAATGGAAAATGGCAATGGTCAAAAAAAAGCCTTGTTTTGTTATGCTCGATGTGAGTAGCACTATTAGGAGCCATCGTTTTGATTAAAGGTTGTCATCGTTTTGCATATTCATAATCACCAACAGTGTAATAAAGCATTAAAGAGAAGCTATTATGCCCCTTTTTACAAGGTCTAAAATTAGTCTCTGCTGTCCCTTAAGTGTAAAGTTTCAACTCTAAATACCCCACAAATAAAGTTTTATAACACTTTGAAGCTGCCCCTTTTAGGCTTTGCTCCTAATTGTGCCATTTATGTGACTGTTGCTTTAAATTTAAATGAGATTGTGCTCTTTTTAAAAGAATGTGTCAGCATGGCGGCAAATTCAGAAACAAGACTAATGTCCTGTGTAAATAAGGGAGAGATCATCACTAAAGGGTGGAGATTTCCCCTCTGATGACATGTACAAAGGGAGAATGCCAATCAAAATGTTTTTTGCAGTTTTTATGAAGTGTGATTATAAAAAATTTAATTCATAAATATTTCTCATTAGAAGCTGGTTATAATTACAGACTGTTGTCGCACAAATGTGTTTAAACCACTTATAAAAGTGATTTTTGCATAGTAGCTCCCCTTTAAATCTGATATTTATATCCAATATCAGTGAACTTTAAAAAAAAATGCTTGTTCGCCCCAATACCAGTGGCTCAGAACACTCCTAATAATGTCTTGTAAACAATAGAAATCATGTTGCTTTTATAGCTTATCGATGTTTAAAACCTTTAAATCCTTTTTTTTTTTTTTTGACAGTCTGACTCTAGTCCATTGTACAGACTAAAAACTGGAAATCGAGTGGCTACAATCATGATATATGTAAGTGAATGCCTTCTTAATCAAACAACTGTGTCTTTAAAGGGGTGGTCCACTACAATATCATATTTTAAACTTTAGTTGATGTGTAATGTAGCTGTGTGAACATAAACAACATCTCTGAATGTAAAATGCTCAAAGTTCAACAAAAAGGGAGACATTTGCTTTTACAGAGTTAGCTTAGCAAAGCCTACAGTGAACGAATTTGGGGACTACAAAAAAGTACATCTGGGCTAGTGAGATCACAAGGGCTTCCGGTTACATGCATTCACCATGCGCACACACCCTGCACAGCGAAGGGGCATGGCCAGAGGTGCTGTAATGTTATAGCAGAGAAAGCTAAAATGCCGTCCAAACTCTGCTATTTCCACAGAGCTTCTTCTGTTTCTGTATTTGGACTTCCAAAGGACACGACACAAAGAGAGAAGTGCTTACAGTTTAATTTAATTATGTTCCAGAGAATTATAAAAAAATAGCTAGCATTTGACAAAGGAGAACTTCCAGAATCTCTCCCAGTTCAGTGCTGGATTCAGCTAAAAACTTCTTTAACCGACGAAGCTGTGGATTGTGAGCCACAACTGTAAGTATTTTCATTTGTTAAAATTGATCAATTATATGCAGTTTCTAGCGTTAACACTATGTTTTAGCAAGGACGTAAACAAGGATGTAAAAAACTGGAAATCCTGTATGGCACCGCTAACAATTTAGCTACAAATTCATATTTATCAGTCAAACCGCTGTAAACAGCCACAATCTTCACCAGCATAACTTTCACCAAAGTGTCTTTCTATGTGGACGCTTTCTGTGTGTTCTACATCTCAAATAACGAATTCGCAAAAGATATGTGAATGTTTTATATCACTTACACATGCTTACTCCGAATATATGTGAAAGACACTTGTCAGATTTTGTTTTAGAGAGCAGGCGTGAGGTTCAGCTGTGTGCTCTTAATTTTCTATCTGATTCAAGACCAAAATGCTGCGGCTAACAGCTTTTTTGATTGAAAGAGTTTACACAGCACAAAAGCGCGTGCTTGAATACGCGTGACTGTTCCTGGTGACGTTGACACTGTTGCCAACTATTTTCAATGAAAAGGCGTTACGCTCTGCCCGAAGAAGTCGCTAAAAGTCGCTAGATTACATCATACGTCAATTTGCATATTACTGACGTCATCACGTTCTACCTTTTCTGATTGTTGAACAGCCTATGGTTAATAAAGGGTATTTATTTGCACTACGCTTTATATAAGCATGTCAATTTAACTAAAGTTTGAATACAGTATAGCAATATAATTGTGTAGTTAATTTGCAGTAATCTCTCAGACGTAATAAACTTAGACAAGTTCCGAAACTATCACTAAAATATCTGTGATTGTGAACAAGAAAATAATTAACGGTCAAATTAAACTGTTAAAATAAAAGAGAAGCAGATCGGTTTCACTGTACAAGGGAAATACCTCACACTGCCGGTGCTAAATCATTTGCCATCGGTACGCAAAGGGGTGATCTGCTCTCAGGCTGCAGGTGGGAGAGACTGCTGTACGAGGACTGGGCCACCTGTCAGTGCTTTGAGGTGGGGGAGGGGCCGACGGCCTCACCGGCAGCTTGTTGAGAAGAGTATGAACGGTACAGTATGGACAAATGACAGTCTATAAAAATCTCCAGTAACACACAAAGTCGCTAGATTTGTCGCTAGTCGCTTTTTTAAAAATTTGTCACTTGGGGGGTCTGAAAAGTCATTAAATATAGCGGCCAACACTGGCCGATCCGCGAATCACAGCACACTATGTTAGCTGACCAATCAGAGCCTCTTGAGGGCAGGTCTTTCAGAGGAACTAGGAAATATGACAGTTGTTTTCATGCTATCTGAGTAGCTGTATATAATCAACGTAAGATATATGAAAACATAATGTGATTTTCTACAAATAAAGCATGAGCACACATTGCTTTGCATCTTATAAACACAACCAAGCCTTTAAAATACACTGTGGACCACCCCTTTAAAGTGTAGTGTAGTGTAATTACTGAAGCATTACCAACAGCCAGAATCAATGTAAAGAAATATGTGCTTTAATGTAGTTTTTCTCTTTAGCTGAGCCCTGTGCAAGCAGGAGGATCCACGGCCTTTATCTACGCCAACTTCAGTGTTCCTGTCGTGCAGGTATAGAGTTACATACATCATCCTCACTGCCAGACTCCAGCTCTACAAACGCTATGCTGAGTGATAGCAGACTGTTTTCTATTGAGCTTAGACATTTCACTGGATATCCCGTTACAACAAAAGCTTTGGTTTTAGGAGTCTGTGTTGTTTTAAATGAACTTTTGGTAAAAACCTGACAGATAGCTTTTGAGAACTCTGCACTTTCACCTCCAGGCACTCAGGGTTTCACCACCCACTAACACACTAACAGGATTTCATCCAAACACAGCCTCTCGCAAAAAAGGGAAAAACATTAACCCTAAATTCATACTATCCCTCTTAGTCATTTAAATTTACACAGCAACCTTCTTAGCATTTCTCAGTCTCTTTGTTATAAACATTCATTTTATATTAAAAAGTGTATAGGGTCACTAGTGACCCAAGGTATGTAATAGTGTAAGTATATTTACATGTAGCCAGCAGCTAGCTCTCTGCAACTCTCACATGTTCACCCACTGAAGCTAAGCAGGGCTATACCTGGTCAGTACCAGGATGGGAGACCACATGGGAAAGGTTGCTGCGGGAAGTGGTGTTAGTGAGGCCAGCAGAGGGCACTCTTCCTGCGGTCTGTGTGGGTCCTAACGCCCCAGTATATTGATAGCACTCTATACTGCTTATTAAGCATCAACTTTTGGATGAGACGTTAAACCGAGGTCCTGACTCTCTGTGGTCATTAAAAATCCCAGCATGCCCTTCGAAAAAGAGTAGGGGTTATCCTGGCCAAATTTACCCACTGACCTCTGTCCATCATGGCCTCCTAACCATCCCCATATCATAATTTGCTTAATCACTCCGTCTCCTCTCCACCAATCAAATGGTTTGTGGTGTGAGGTCTGGCACAATATGGCAGCCGTTGCATCATCAAGGTGGATGCTGCACACTGGTGGTGGATGAGGAGATTCCCCACAATGTGAAAAGTGCTTTGAATGTCCAGAAAAGCACTTTATAAATGTAAGGAATTATTATTATCAATTATATTTTTATATAAGTATTATTTCTCAAGCTAGCACTTCCTGGTCACATGGAATTCCTTTAGAACAGGCATTTTTGCTCTGAATTCGTTCATTTGTTAGTCTTCATTAAGTTAGCAAACACCCATCTGCCAACAATTCAATCAGTTCCCAAAGAATGAAATCATGCACCGTCCTACATTTTGTGTTGATTTAGGACCAAGTGGATGTACATCACAATAGTGGGAATAAAGTACAATCTTAACATTCGTTCATTCTGCAACTTCAATTTCATGCAGTTAGCTGAGCTTATTTCAATCTCTAAATCTGCCAGTTAATATTTCTTGCGCTGTAATATGGATATATATATATATATATATATATATATATATATGTGTCTATGTTATGGGATATACTATGAAAAATGCATTGTTTGTAACAACACGATCTCATGGCAATTTGTAACTTTTTAATGTAGTGGCTAATTCGTATCAATTCGTATGATCTGCTTATTTGATTTGCTTGTCCACAAATGACGGTTGGGTGCCACGCCTCCTTTTAAATTCGTTCATTTTCGTACACCTGAACTTGTACAAATTTTTGTGAATTAGCCCATAAACTGACAAAACGTAAAATAGTTACACTACCGGTCAAAAGTTTGTGGGGTTTTTTTTCCAAGTTTTTTTTTTTTAAGAAAATTATTCATCAAGTCGGCATTCATTAAATAGAAAAAATTGTTAAATTGTTAAATATTTATAAAACAAATTTAAATAACTGCTTTCTTATTGTATGTAGTTTCAAATGAAATTATTACTCCCGTCATTATTGCTTTTATTACTATTATCATTAATAATTATTATTATTATAATTATAATTAAAATAATTAAAATATAATAATAATAATTAATATTAGAGTGATTTGGTGGCGCAGTGTGTAGCGCTTTCGCCTCACAGCAAGAAGGTTGCTGTTTCGAGCCTCGGCTGGGTTAGTTGGCGTTTCTGTGTGGAGTTTGCATGTTCTCCCCGTATTTGCATGGGTTTCCTCTGGGTGCTCTGGTTTCCCCCACAGTCCAAAGACATGTGCTATAGGGGAATTGGGTAAGCTCAATTGTCCGTAGTGTATGTGTGTGAATGAGAGTGTATGGGTGTTTCCCAGTGATGTGTTGCAGCTGGAAGGTTATCCGCTGAGTAAAACATTTGCTGGATAAGTTGGCGGTTCATTACACTGTAGCAACCCCAGATTAATAAAGGGACTATGCCGAAAAGAAAATGAATATATGAATGAATTAGAGTGATTTCTGGAGGATCATGTGACTCTGAGGACTGGAGTAATGAAGCTGAAAATTAATCTTTAAAATCACTGGAATAAATGATTCAATTAAATTATAAAGTACTTTTGAACAGTTATTTTATAGTGCAATAACATTTTACAATTTGTACTGTATTTTGATGAACTAAATGCAGACTTGTAGAGCAGGAGAAGCTTATTTTAAAGCATTTAAAAATCCTACTGATCCCAAACTTTTGACCGGTAGTGTATGTTTCCTCTTGAGATCAGGCTGGATTGTAAATAAATGTTTGCTTTTTTCCAGAATGCTGCTCTCTTTTGGTGGAACCTGCATAAAAATGGCCAAGGAAATGTTGACACTCTTCATGCTGGCTGCCCGGTCATTGTTGGTGATAAATGGGGTATGTTTAAAAACAAAAACTTTTATAAAGTAACCTGCACAGCAGTTAAAGGGTCCGTTCACCCAAAGATGAACATTCTGTCATCATCTACTCATCCTCCACTTGTTCAAATCCTGTTTGAGTTTCTTTCTTATGTTCAGCACAGTGGAATATATACTGAAGAATGGTGGAAATCATTGTTGTATATTTTGCATTTGATTTGTACAATGGATGTCAATGGCTGCTGGTTTCCAACATTCTTTTCATTTGAAGAAAGAAACTCATAAAAGTTTTGAACTATTTAAGTGTGAGTAAATTTCCTTTTTTGGGTGAACTATTTTATTAAGGTACATTTGATCATTAATATATTGTATATGATTATTATTATGATATACGTACTGTATAGTTTGGCAGGATAAGTTTAGATTTAGACATTTATTTTGTATTAAATATACAGTGCTCAGAATAATTGAGTACACTCCCTTTTGAAAATGAATATTTTTCTCCATTTCTCAGTGAATATATGTAAAGTATTTTGTTGCATTTAAACAAAACAGACTTATTAAACAGATATATTTAATAAAATAATATTTTAGTCACCAAAATTGAAAGATAATACATTTAAATTCAAGCAAAATATTGCAAAAAAAATTACAACTTACAAAATTTCAACTGAATTTTTTATTTTTTTGTTTCTCTTGATTTTTCCTCTTTTTAAAATTTGTATTTAATATTTTTCTATAACATAAATTTGGCTGTACTAGTTTATGGACCGTTATCGTAAGTTATTTTGTTAGATAAGCTCCAGATTTGGCTTCAGTACTGACTAATCTAATGTATAAGCACAAATATAATATTGTATAGCTGTATAGATTTGTGAGGGGTGTACTTATATATGCTGAGCACTGTATACCAAAAAATAATTACACCAGTGGGAAATTGCCCCAGTGGTTTTAATTTTGATTTAGTGAGTGATGTTAAAATGTGGTGTGTCCAGGGCTACATTATAGTCCCAGTCAGCCACAGTGTTTGATTTGATCAGGCAGCTCCTATATGCTGTGAGTAGATTGTAAGCTTTAAGATATTTACCAGATAATCTTTGCCAAAATCAAAACCAACCAAGGTCATGGGCTAGATTTTTCCCTTTTTTTTTTTGACTTCTACTCCTGTAGTGTGAGCCCGGCTCTGGAAGAGAAACATGGAAAATTAAACAGACAAAATGAAGCCTCAGAGTACTAGGAACAGATAATAGAGCTTTAATAATATAGGAAATATATAAGTTCTGCATTTATTTATCTGTTCGATTTAAACAATGGTCAAAGATGTCCTTCTGTGTGCTGTACTGCAAGTTAAGGCTGATTTAACTTCTGCATCAAGTGCATGCGTATGCTGCAGCCCAGCCTGCACATGGTCGCATAGCCCTCGCCGACGCTGACGCGCACCCATAGACTGTAAAAGATATGGACGTAGTGTCCGTGACGTCACCCATAGGTTTCTGAACACTGCAAAAGAAGCCACAAGTAGGCGCGGCCAACCGTCGCCATTTTGTTAGCGCGTCATCGCACCAAACGCGGCATACCAAATAAGGGCAAAGAGGCGGAGAGTGAGCGGAGCTACAGACGCATGCTTGATTCTCAGCATTTTGCTTGGACCTGGATTAAAACAGACTTATTACTTTGGGAGAACGCTTAATACTTCATTGCCTGTGACTCGTTTGTGTTCTGACCACATGTGCTTGGTTGTACACTATATTAATAAAGTGTTTAGACTTTTAAAAACACTGTTGTAACACATTGAGCCACTAAACATTGTTCTTATGATGTTTTAAACAGAAGGAAAACGCGAATTACTATCAAACACTTCAGATATAGTCTATGTTAGTAAATGCAAGGCTGTTTATAAAAATCCAGCACTAACACTGTATAACAACGCTTCAGATGACTGTTTTATAGCCTACAACTAATCAATCTGTCAGATTCTGGAGTGCAATACTGGTCTAAAGAACATTTAAATGATAAATGATCTTAAATAAAACAAATACATTTATAGAGATGGTATATAAGCATATAAATTCCCTCACCTGTGAAATGGAGGCAACTTGAACGGTTTGTAAGCACAATTAAGTCCACACAGCATGCCATATCATCTGATAATTGCAGGAAATAATTCCAAAAGGCAAATGACAGTGTAAAGAAACATTAACCAAAACAAATACACGATTTATATGCCGAGCTCAGCGGCTAATTAGCCAGAATCAGCTGAGGTGACGAGACAGCGACCAGCGAGGGCTAGCTGTCACTCAAGTGGCCACGCCCTTAATTATGCAAACTTAATATAACTTAATAAAAACAAAACGGATGAGTTATAAAAAAATTCACCCCCCTCAGAGTTGTCATGAAGTGTAATCATGGCTATATGAACCAAAGCCATCGTTTGTACCAGGCTGTAAACATGTTTTTATCAGCTGTAAAAATGGCCAATTTACCAATGCAGAAAGAAAGCCCTTGGACTTCCTGGAGCCAGCCCCCCAGGTGAGTCGATGAACTACAGTTTTAGTTACTTCCGTATTGGCTTCCCGAGGGAGAGCGGGAGGTTGCCGCTTGCGCGCACCTCTCAAAAAATGTAACTACAAGTCACAACGACGCATAAGGCATGGTTTGTGATTGGTCAGCTCGGGAGCGCTGATGAGTGTGGTTGGGACTGAGAGCTGTAAACCCGTTGGAGCGAGTGTTTACAAGTGTCGAGTCCTGTGAAGGAGCTCCAGATGGAAAGTTTTGTTTTGTGTTTACCTTATGATTAAAGTTGTTGCACGTCTGCCGGTTCACACCTCAAAATGAGCAAGTTTGAGCCACTTCTACAGTAAGGTAGCAGAAAAAAAACACCAGTCAAGAAACTCAACACAGAGGAACATAAAAACCAGCTAGCATTACAGAAGTGTTATTGCAGAGCAACACAAACAGCGAGCAGAAGTATAAATGCACAGCTACACGCAAGGCATGCGCTGTGGGTCACGCCGATCACTTGACAGAAGTATAAACCAGGCTGTATCCGATGACAAAATGCATTTTTGCAAGTAACACTAATATTAATTAGTAGGAGTTGTAGATTACAGTTTCAGCTTTCTAACTTTATTTATCTAATGTCTAATGTGGCTGTTAGAGCATGAACAGCATCAGCAATGTTACAATGCTCAAAGTTCAATGCAAAGTGAGATAATGTCTTTGACAGATCTCACTTTGGAAGACCTACAGCACATGGCTGGTAGGTACTGCAATGGGCTTATGACATCACAAACCCTGAAACTGATATAAACCCCACCCCCGGGAGTAGACAACAGGAGGGTGGGACCTTACTACATATGTCTACACCAGGGGTGACCAACCCTGCTCCTGGAGATCTACCGTCCTGCAGATTTCAGTTGCAACCCATATCAAACACACCTGCCTGTAATTATACAGTGCTGTTCAGGTCCTGATTAATTGGTTCAGGTGTGTTTGATTAGGGTTGGAGCTGAACTCAGCAGGAAGGTCGATCGCCAGGAGCAGGATTGGTCACCCCTGGCCTACACTAATTGTGGTAAATTTGAAAAATGTGTTTTCCCCTAAAAATGCTCGTCCATACACACTATCATTTTCAAACATTTCCCAAAAGTGGGTCATCCACACTGAACAGGGTTTCTGCAGGTTTCTTCAAGTCAAGACTTTTTAAGACCCTTTTAAGACCAATATGAGTGAAATGTTAGACATATACAGGGCTAAACACTCAGGATTTTTTCTCATAGACCACTAACTTCTGTAAATAGTTTTAATATATTTATGGTAATATATAATATATTTCAATAGTTTTAATATTTGTATTAATATTAATGTATTAATGAAAGGACTGTATTGCTTTAGTTTCCCTGATTAGGGAATTTAAATTGGAGAATTTGCTGTAAAAATGTCTAACAGTTGTTAGAATTGTATCTCTTTGAAATAAAAAAAAAAACTTGAAAATAAACAAAAAAAAGTTTTAAGATTAATTATTGGTGATTGGGTGTCAGCCCGATTGGGTAGCTTTACTTGGACATAAGAAAATTAAGACCTGTTTAAAATGATTTAAGACCTGCAGCACTATATTTCAGTGAATTTAAAAAAAGGCCTAAAACCCCACGGACACCCTGCTGAAACAACTGAAATCTTTTTTTGGATCTGTACTGCGCATGTGTCAAAAGAGATTTTATCTGCACTACTTTTAGTTTATTTCCGGATCTTTGAAACGTGACTGCAGGCTATTGATAACGATGACGCATTTTAGATTAATTGGTCAATGACTAAAATGCTTCAATATTTACAAAACCCTTTACTTTAAAGGTTGCATGAAATTAAACTAAGTTTTTTAGATGTTACAATCAGTATGTCAGTTTTAAGGATGTATAAAAGCTAGTGTGCTCCAAAACAGTGACACAATTTGTGTTTAGAAGATATAAACATCCAAAGCCTGCAGTTTGTCACTTCCGCCTAAATCGATCAACCATTTTTTTTTCACGTCACCTTATTCTCCGCGTACGAGCGGGTGCAGCCATTTGAATAATTTTGGCTCGAGACTTCCGGTCTCATTCACCTCCATTCATTTTTAGACGTTAAAAACAGCTTATTACAATTACAATTATTCTATTTTGTCTGTATAATCATGCAAACACTTGTTTGTAGAGCGATTAGTTTGACCGTTTTCAGCCGTTTATTATTCCTAGTCATTTCTCCCATAGGCAACTGAATCGGAAGTTCTAAAACAATCCCAAAAACGAGCGCACTTTCGCATTGAAGAATAAGGTCAATACTTTAGTTTTTTATCAAATCTTGACCAATCAAATGCTCTCTAGTATCTGACATGTCCCGCCCTCTTCGAGATGCTTCCCATTTGCTTTTCATTTGATGCACTTGCTCTCAACCACTCTCACTGGTGATAAAGCAATGCTGTGATAAATGAAAATGAAAATGGTAGTGAGCTCTGATTGGTATAGGGGTGGCGCTACTCTGTCCCACCCTCTCATGTTTCAGTTGAGAAAAAACACTTCATGGTATTTTTTATGAACTTTAAATGAAAATGTATTAGTATGGGCATAGCCTTAGATCACCAGGTGGTTAGCCATTCACAACACACTGAGGCAGCTGACCAATCAGAGCTCACTACCATTTTTCATCAACACCTCATTACAATCAGCCTTTGAAAAAGACCCATAATGCACCCCTTTAAGCTCAATTCCTGGTTTTATCTTTTCCAGTTGCCAATAAGTGGGTTCATGAGTATGGACAGGAGTTCAGACGTCGCTGTAGCCTTAATCCCGAGGAGTGAATGAAGCAAGCCCTCAACAGTTAACATCCTTCAAAGAGAGGGACCAAAAAGCTGAAAATGAAAGACTTTAACAACCACATGCCTTCAAGTGAACTGCGACGGCAGCATTGTGAAGAGAGGATGATTCTCATGGATGTCTGATGGGCGTAGTGTGTCAGAGAATGAGGTTGGAATGCAGCCTTAAGGTCAGACTGACCTCTCGTTCCTGCTTAAGAAGATGAACACCAGATTTTTGATGAAAACCGAACAATCAGATGTTTACACGAGTAATGAGCAAAAATTTGCGGTCTTGTTCTGTTCTGACAGCAAACAATGTATTTATTTTTTTTTACTACACAATTGGGAAAAAGATCATTTGCACATTTAGATGTTTGTTAGCTTTGATGCACTGCGTGTGTTTGAATCTCAGTGGTCATTTTGGAGGAACCCGAGTGCCTCAATACTGTGGACTTTGCAGATGCTGCACTTTTTTTTGTTCCAAGAACTGACCACAAATTAGGAAACCGAGAAGCTCAAAGCAGCAGGCTGGCTCATTTCACAAAAAAACACCACACGACTGCTACATCTTTGACTCCAAGCGGATCTGCCTCATGAAATCATGTGCCACTTCATAGTGGTGGTCCTGAAAAGGCACAGAAGAGAAGTCTTTGAAACCACATTGGACTTTGAAACTGCAAAGTCATCCAGGTTTTACATTAGAGTTCCAGCAGAATCACGGCTTTTATTGTTTTTGTTAACCCTATAATGCTTTGAGGCTTCTTATTCTCAGTCTATTCATTTCACTCCACAATTCCCTTCAGAAATGTTCACATATGCTTTGTATAGAATTGGCAATGCTGGGAAAACAACCATCATGTGGACGTGATTGACCTGCATAATTCCCTGAAATCCGAGTCTAATAAAGATCAGGTCAGAAAGGGGTTGCAGTTTTTCTTCTCCATGAGCTCTTCACGTTGCTGACTTATTTGTTCTTTAAAGGTGTAGTTCACATAAAAATCATTTACTTATCCCAGACTTGTTCCAAACCAGAGTTTGTCTGTACTTTAACTGGTAAGCGTTGACTTCCATAGTAGGAAAACCAACTCTATGGTTTTCAACATTCTTCAGAATAGGGCTGGGCGATTTGGCCTACAATTAAAATCTCGATTAATTGAACCTTTTAACTCAATTACAATGAAAGAACAATTTTTTTTTACCCTCATAGTTCACTGACAGGTTTTGTACAGTAAATATGCTCACGTCTTACAAGTGAGAGATTTTTGAATGAAGGGTGCATTACTTGACTTTAAAATAATTGAAGAAAACGCACACTATCTATTCTTTCAAGAGTTCACACTTAGCTGATGATTGATTATAAAGCTTGTTTGGCAGGAGTTTGTTGTGTCCCAGGAGAGAGCCCTGAGCTCATAAGATCCTCGAGCCTGGGGCTCCCTCCCATTTGAAAGGCGAGAGGGGAGTTTGAGCTCAGGTAGATCTCGAGAACTCCTCCGCTGTAGTAGCTAATGAACAGATAGTGATTGCTGTTAAGAGATAACTACTTACTAGGAGCATGTCTATGGTGACAATTTGGATTAGTTAATTAACTTAAGCTGCATGTTTTTGGATGGTGGGAGAACACCGGGGAATGCAGGGGAAACCCACGTGAGCACGGGGAGAACGTGTAAACTACGCACAGAAACGTCGACTGCTTTGGTAAGGACTAGAACCAGTGACGTTCTTGCTGTGAGGCAACAGTGTTAACCACTGGGCCACCATGCCATCCATCTAGGAAAGGAGGAGGAGTAGGGGTGAAAGGGGGGATTCTTCAAAATGAAGATGGCTGTTATATGGAACTTAGGGTATTTATAGTGGCTTAGGAATCGTATGATTGGTGAATCATAAATTGGATAATGCGGGACCAAGCAAGCAATCATCCTCTCAAAATTAATTTATAAATGAACTTCACTTATTGAACATCAACTTTGAACAACTGAAATTAAAGCACACATTGCCTAAAACCAACAGTCACTTTTTTCTTATAAAAAAGTGATTATAAATAACTTGCACTTTTGGAAACAAAATAGATTATTTTCAATGTCTTTCATACTAAAAGTAGAAAATAAGCAGCATCTCTTCTAAACAAATTAACTCTTGTATATCCTGTAAATAATATTCTAAACGCCTGCCTTGTGCGTTGCCGTGCATTTATACTTCTGTGTGATGTTTGTGTTGCTCTGCAATAACACCTCCGAAACACTAGTTAGCAGCGGGTTTTTATGTTCCTCTATGTCGAGTCTCTTAGCTGTCACTCAAGCGGTCACTTCCTTAATTATGCAGACTTAATATAACTTAATATAAAGGAAACAGGTGAGTTATAAAAAAAAATTCACCCCCCCTCATAGTTGTCATAAAGGGTAATATTAGCTATATGAACCAAAATCATTCTTTGTACCAGGCTGTAAACACCTTTTTTCTGCTGTAAAGTTGGCCATTCTAACAGTGGGGTCAATAGAAATGTGCTCTATTATGGAGCCAGGGCTAGCTAAATTTCTATGAATTGCAGTTTCAGTTACTTCTATATTTGCTTCACGAGGGAGAGCGGGAGGTTGCCGCTTGGTAACCATGTGAAAACTGCGCCGGACAATATCGTGTAATCAATGCAGAAGTATAAACAAAGCGGGGTCTCGTGACTCCACACGCGGTAGGGAAAGTACTTGAAAAAATTGACCTGGAAAAATTAGATCGATTGCAGGTTGTAATGTCGATTTCGATTACTTTTCGATTAATTGCCCAACCCTACTTCAGAAAATGTTCTATTGTGTTCAGAAGAACAAAAAAAAAAGTTAAACTGGTTTGTGACAAGTTAAGGATGAGTAAATGATGACAATTTCCATTTTTAGGTGAACTATCCCTTCAAATATTCCATTTTGAAAGGTTGTATGACTTTTTATTATTTTCTTTTGCTCCTTAAAGGGATAGTTCACCCAAAAAATGAAAATTGTGTCCTTTATGAGTCTCTTTCTTCTGTTAAACACAAAAGGAGATATTTAGAAAAAGGTTGGAAACCTGTAACCATTCCATAAACCTTCCATAGTACAGTATGTGTTTTTCCTACTATGGGTATCAATAATTACAGGTTTACAACTTTTGTGTTCAACAGAAGAAACTCATAAAGTGTTGGAACCCATTGAGATTGTGAGTTACTTTTATTTTTGTGTGAGTTATCCCTTTAAATAATTAATCCAGAATGTTTTTCTGTGGTTTAATAGGCACCTATTTTACCCCTTTTACAAGATGTAAGATAAGCCTTTGGTGTCTACAGAATACGTCTGTAAAGTTTTAGCTCAAAATATCCATCAGATAATTTATTATAGCCTCCAGAATCTTCCCATTTTGGTGTCTGAGTACAGTGTAGCTGTTTTTGTAGCCTGTGGCTTTAAATGCAAATGAGCTGCTTCTCCCCGCCCACCATTCACATTTGCGTGTCTGCTTCTCCTTTGTTACATCAGATAAACAGCCGTCAGTGATAGAGACAGATTCGGATGAAGCTGAAATACAGCTCATTAGTTTCAAATATTAATTAAGTTTATTTGATGTATTTGTGGTGGAGTTTATTCAAGCCTTTCTGAAATTATGAGTCCCACACAAATGCTGTATGCAGTACACACACACACACACTCATATTAGCATTTAGTGACACCATGCGGCCATGGCAGGGCTCGACAGTGCGACCATTTCGCTCGCATTTGCGACTAAAAATAAATGTGTGCGAACTGGAAAATTTATTTAGTCGCACATGTGCGACTTTTTTTTTAATAAGCTTGAATGAGGACTTAATTCACTCAGCCACGGTGAAACAACATGCTCTTCACACTAAGTTATGGTGTATTATGTTAGAAATCTATCGTGACTGTAGCACACACAGGCGCGATCAACAGCAGCACATCTCTAACGTCACTGGTTTATTTACGGTCTTTATATTGTTTTGAATACGTTGCTGAGCAACGCCAGGCACCGTATGGTGGCGGTGCCGCACATCGTGCGAGGCTCATAGAAAACGTTTACAATTCGGTCATGGCATATCGTGGTTTATTTAGTGTAAGACCCAATTCAACACCAGCGCTTCCACACATAGGACTTTACCTGGGCGGCCCGGTTCTGTGTTCGCGAGAAACTGAAAATACTCCGCCACAGACTCGCATGCTCTGCTGCTGCAGACTCACAGAGACGCGCTGGACACAAAACTACCTCTTCTGAGTTTGATAGTACCTTTAAGAATAGCGCGAGGACTTGAAAAGAAAAGCCTTTTACTAAATAGACGTACCCAGCTATACATCCTCTTTTTCCCGAACATGTCCTCTTTTTGGGACTTAAAAATGCATTCGGCCGGGTTTTTTAAATCGCCATAAATGTCCCGGAATCTGCTTTCGCTTTCTACAGCTGCGTTTTTGCATTACTTTATATGCACACTTTGGCCCGTTGCGTATCAATCTCTCAGCAGCAGAGAGAGAGCAGATTTGACCTGTCAGTGGTGGACATGGATAGTAAGAGTGTCATGCAAAAGGTGTTAAATGCTAAACATTTTAGTTTTTAATTGTCTGTTAAATAAGAATAAGAAGTCATTCTGTTGCTGAAGGTTATTAAAGTTTAATAGAAAGGATGATATTACTTAGGGGCAGAAGGAAAATTGAATTCATAGAGGCATTCCTATATTAGGCTCTTCTTTAAAAAGCCCAGAAAGATAAAGTGCTCAGATAAACAGTGTCAGCTTTGCACATGAGGTTGTATTTGTGTCTTTCTTTACATTGTCTTATTTTTCCCATGTGGGAAGTATAGGGTGGAATCGGTGCAATATATTATGCAAATAATATAAATTTTGATAAAATTATTCTCAAAAGTCACAATATTTTATGTGCTGTGGAGAAAATGTGTTTCAATATAGCTACTGCAAGTATATTTATATTTAAGATAATATGTACAATATATATATTATTGTAAAATTAATAATGTTTTGTTTGGGAGCATTGATACAGCCATAATTTTCTTATGATACAAACACAGATTAAATAGCTCTGGTCATTTGAATGTATGCACTAACCATACTGCACATTTTTATTAACTTAATAACTTATTAATAATTCTCTATTTCTGCTGCCCAGTGTGAAAGAGATTTTTCAGCTCGAAACTGGATCAAAAATTGAACAAAAAGCTGCCTAGGCATGTCTACCACTAGACTTGATTCAGATCACTTTAGAGAGGCCTTCAATCATTCATTCATTTTCTTTTCTGCTTAGTCCTTTTATTAATGTGGAATCGCCACAACGGAATGAACCGCCAACTTATCCAGCATATGCTTTACGCAGCGGATGCCCTTCTAACTGCAACCCATCACTGGAAAGCAACCATACACACTCATTCACACACATACACTATGGACAATTTAGCTTACCCAATTCCCCTATAGCGCATGTGTTTGCACTGTGGGGGAAACTGGAGCACCCGGAGGAAACCCATGCGAACACGGAGAGAACATGCAAACTCCACACAGAAATGCCAACTGGCCCAGCCGAGGTTTGAACCAGCGACCTTCTTGCTGTGAGGCAACAGCACTACCTACTGCGCCACTGCATTGCCTAAAGAGGCCTTCATTAGAGCAATTTGATCCCAGTCCTGCTGTGGACCGCTAGCTAAACTCCATACAGCTTAAATTATAAATAATTATTAAACACTATTTAAGCTGTTGTTACAGTAAAATAAAACCTATTGGACTTATTGTATTCAAATGAATGACATCGCTTTGCTTCTAAAGATCTCCTCGCATACATTAATTAGGTAAAAACACTATTTATTTTATATATTTTCACTGTGCTCCTAAAATTCTTTAATGTGCTCCTAAATTTTTCAACTTAGGAGCGCATGTGCTCCTCCTGAAAAAAGTTAGCGTCAAGCCCTGCATGGTGATTATAGCGGTTAAGAATGACATAGTGATTTTACTATCTTTATTACAAACATGATCTGTTTTAAAAATGTTTTAAACTTATAAAAGAAATTGAACAAATATTTAAATACCAGTTTCTTTGCAAAAAATGTTCTGTGTTCACATGGTATTATAGAAACAATGCGCCTGTCAATCAATTCGGTGTGCGGGGAAAACCGCACTCCTACTTTGTTGCAGTCGGCCTCAAAATTACTGGGATTTAAGTCCTATTTGAATGTCAGGAATTAAAAAAAAAAAATTAAAAAGAGACTTGTTGTGTTTCTATCACTCCAATATGACAGTGGACACACTATAGATACACCAAGTTCTGTCCAAACATAGAATCATCTTGGCTCTTGAACGCACAGATCAGATGTCAACAAAGAAAAGTGCCAGAATTTCTTTTCCATCACGTTCCACGTGATAAAAGCAGAGAGATGTTTTGTCCTGAGAGTATCTGAGACACAAGCTGTAAAGACTCCGCCTTCTTCTGGAAAGTGGGCGGGGAGCAGCAGCTCATTTCCATTTCAAGAGACGCACAAAAATAGCTTGTTTTCGCTTCAACTTAAAAATCTTCAGCATAGTATCATAAATGAACTGTGTGGGAAACTTTGAGACACATTCTGTCGACTCCAGATACAGACATGCATATAAGAGCCTTCTTTAAACAAACAGCACATTCTGAAACATCACTTATGGCATTTTATTGAAAAAGGCAATGGCCACATAAATTAGATAAGTTCCCCTTAATCATGAGGTTTGAGACAGAGTAAGATAAAATCCTATAAACATTATGTTCACTGTTGAGAATACAGCAAATCAAAGAGTACTTCACTGAAGTCTGATACACTAGTAAACGCGTTATTTTCGCTTGGGTTGATTTGGTCCAATATACTTAATAGGAGTGTATTTAGGCTTTTCTATCACTTCCATGCCGATGTACTGCTGCAACACCTCAGGAACCTGAACCGTCCCTTTCTGATGGAACACAAACGGAGGAAAAATGATTTAATTAGTAAAATTAAGATAAGGAGCTATATGTAGAATTCATCTGATCGCAGGGACAAGGATGTGTTTGCACAAGCTCTGCAATACATGGCAGCATATCAAATAGACTTATATAGTTTGATTATGAATGATATTGACAGATATACTGCAGACGACTATATCTTTTCTTTGAATAATACATCAGCATCAAATTTCTAAGCATCTAAATGTATTGTTTGTATAAGCTGTTCACACACTGGCAATAAAAAAAGCATTTCATACAAGTTTTTCCTCTAAATGGTACCTTGGTTTGGTATGTCTCCAAAATAGCAATGATGGTACGTGGAATAGCACAAGCTGTAGCGTTTACCTGAAATAATGAACAAAAAATTAAATCAAGCAATGCTCTTTATTCTATACTATGATCATATTTAATATTTTACAGCACAAAAATGGAAATATGAACCTCAACATGGTGGTTTTACCACACTATAAACACTCTTACTGTATGTGCATATTGAAGTTTGCCATCTTCTCCCTCATATCGAATGTCAAGACGGCGGCTCTGATAATCTGTGCAGTTTGAGGCACTGGAGATCTGTTATTAACGAAGAAAGAAAGATGATATTAAACACTAAGTTGCAAAGCAGACAATATCTCTTCCTACTATGGAAGTCAATGGGTGCCAGCAACATTATTCAAAATGTCTTCTTCTTTAGTGTTCAACAGGAGAAAGCTTTTTAAACCAAATCATTTTCATTTTGGGTGAACTATCCTTTTAAGATTTTTCTCATTTGCTTTCATCAATCGGTCTCTTGTTTTTCAGAATTAAAGCTAACAATGTATTATATTAGCTCTGTAGTCTTCAAATTTACAATATCATTCTAACCTCTCCGAAGGTGCCTCGGCCTGGCATCCATGCCTCAATATCAAACTTTCGGTAGGCAGGAGGCCCCAGTTCTTGAGTGGGCATATCCAAGACCCTATGAGGGGAAAAGGGTCATATCATTATTACATTACAAACCACAGGAGAGGGCAAACTCTTCAGCAGGAGAGCACTACTTCTCATATTTCAGCCTCCACATCAAAGTTCCTGAAAGTAAAGAAGGTCAAGGTGCTCCAGGATTAGGCTAGCCCAGTCACCAGATATGAACATTATTAAGCATGTCTGGGGTAAGATAAAGGAGGAGGCATTGAATATGAATCCAAATAATCTTGATGAACTCTGGGAGTCCTGCAAGAACACTTTCTTTGCCATTTCAGATGACTTTATTAATGAGGTATTTGAGTCATTGCAGAGATGTATGGATGCAGTCCTCCAAGCTCATGGGAATCATACACAATATAAATGCTTTTTCCACTGTGCCATGACTTTATATTCTATACTGTACATTATTTCTGTTAAGTGACAAGACTTTTGTCTAAGCAAAGTCAGACCTTACTGTCCTAATTAAATGATTAAAAATCAAGGGATGATCATATATTATTTTGGTAAAATAAGAGTAATCTAGAGGCCTTTGCCTGTCATACAAGCCACTTATGATGTCCAACTGTCTGTTGATCCAAATGATCAACTAGAAGTCAAGTTTTTATTTGTTGTTCCTAAAACTTGGATAGGCGACAAGACTTTTGTCAGGTAGTCTATGCTTGCTTGCTTGCTTGCTTGCTTGCTTATTTATTTATTTATTTATTTATTTATTTATTTATTTATTCATTTATTCATTTACTTATGTTTTAACGCAGCATTATCAGTAGCATTGGCTGTATTCATGGCAACATTGGTGACACATTTTCAATACACAATTTACAATCATAATTTATAATCATAACTGTTTTTTTAATAATCACGCATTATGCAAAAACACACATATAACAACAACACTGATAAAAAGTCATACAATATCTTTACACAAGTTACAAACAGGTCTTTCTCCCCCTCGAGTGGCTAATTCTAACTCTTGTATGTACAACCTGAACATGTCTATTTTCAAAATAGTAAATATTTCTTTCATTAACAAATGGATTCACTTCAGACAATTTGTTGTTTATACATTCATCCCATTCCATTTCTCATTAATGTAGATTCAAAGCAGGTTTGACATCCGTTCATTTCCAATCAATCCCTTATGACCAAGTATTCAACGAATAAAGGCTTTTTTTCTTTAGAAAGTGCACTTTTTCTATTGTCTATGCTTAATTATAGCCTTTAAACAATGGTTTGATTTTAGACGCACCTGTAATGAAGCTTTAGAGAAGTGAAAATCTCTTTCTGTAACGTGACGAACTGATCCAGCAACTGCGAGCTCTCCTCTCCAGTCTCATTCGCGGTCACACCAAACATTTCAATCTGGAAAGAAAACACACACATTCTCAATCAAGGCATCTGCAGGACTATTAAAATCACATTTTAACCTTTTAAGATTTTTCTTTTTACTAAATAAAAGTCTTTTGATTTTATAATGGGGCGGCAAGGTGGCTCAGTGGTTAGCACTGTCGCCTCACAGCAAGAAGGTCGCTGGTTCGAGTCCTGGTTGGGCCAGTTGGCATTTCTGTGTGGAGTATACATGTTCTCCCCGGGTTCGTGTGGATTTTCGCCGGGTGCTCTGGTATTCCCCCACAGTCCAAAGATGTGGTATAGGTGAATTGGGTAAATAAAATCGGCTGTAGTGTATGAGTGTGTGTGTGAATGTGAGAGTGTATGGGTGTTTCCCAGTAGTGGGTTGCGGCTGAAAGGGCATCTGCTGCATAAAACATATGCCAGAATAGTAGGTGGTTCATTCCGCTGTGGCTGAGAACCTAAGCTGTAGAAAAATAAATGACTGATTTTATTATAGATTTTCAGTGCATTTTCAGTGGAACATAATGTTGTCTATTAAATTTATTATAAATAGAGTCATAAGTAGGGCCAGACGGAATCTGCGGACGTTTTTTGCAATTTCTGCGGAGAATTTTGGTAAAAATCTGCGGATTTCTGCAGAATTATTTTGGGAGTGTCATAACTAAAACCTTAATATGTGAAATATGTCTAATTTAAAAACTAAATAAATTCAGATTTACACACATTTACTTAAGTAAATAAACAGAATTAATGATGGGCTAAAAATCTGTGAAAAAACTGCGGAATTCTGCGGGCGCAGATTCCGTGTGGGCCTAGTCATAAGTCATAACAAAACCAAGCAGGTGACTTTGATTTGTAGCTAAATATTTTTTGAAAATCATACGAAGTAACAAGACAACCCTATAAAGCACAGGTGTCAAAGCCAGTTCCTGAAGGGCCAGAGCTCTGCGCAGTTTAGTTCCAACCCTAATTAAACATACCTGATTAAACAAATTGAGTGCTTTAGGTTTGTTTAATACCTACAGATAGGTGTGCTAGAACTAAACTCTGCAGGGCTCCGGCCCTTGAGGAATTGACTTTGACACCCCTGCTATAAAGCATTGCAAATAATTAAAGATTAAAAAAACTCTATTAAACTGTAATACTTTAAAAACATTATTAAAATCAAAATCTGTTGCAATCTAAAAAATCAGCATACAGTGATCAGATTTGCAACATGTACACGTTTAGCACGTACATTGATTTTACTTCACTGGAAGCAAAAAAAATCCTCCACACTGCTGATAAAAAAGGTTATGTCCTGCGTGCAGTTTGAAAAGCTCAGACTTTCCCTTAAAAAAGCTAAATATTTTTATGTAACATGGAACTTATTTATTGAGTACATTGAAAGCAGTAATTGAACCCTAACAGAAACAGCACAGCTTATTTATTTTTCCCTTTTATCTAGTTGATAACAAGAAGTATTGATATGATAACTTTGTTCCTATTTTTTCCCAGAATTATTGTTTCCCTTTTTCCCCATATACAGTACATGATGTTAAAAACTGTTGTAAAAAAAAACTATGTAAACACATGTAAAAGTTTGTATAAAATTTGTGCCAACCTAAAAAACATAATAATAAATGAATAAATGTACAATTTTGTGTGTACAAACACATCTATAGATCTATATACTGTATTTAAGGAACAGACAGACATGTGTGCATACATGTATATAGACATCACATAGTGTTGTTTATATAATAACAGTTCTAAAAGAGCCACAGGGACGATGTGAAATGTAACACAAATGTTCTGATAATTCAGATATGGAGAGCAAGTCAAGCTCGCTTATATTTTTTCTTCAGTCTCTGCGTAATCCACACTCCCTTTTGTGTTTTCTGCTCACCTTGGTAAAGTGGTGAACTCTGTAGAGCCCCCAGGTCTCTCTGCCAGTATCTGTTTCTGCTCGATAGCATGTGCTGCTACACACTGTCCTACAACATAGAAAAACTACTGTTTTCATGTGCTGTAGAACTCAGACAATCAATCAATCAATCAAGAGCTTTTTAATACAGTACCTGACAGGTAAATCCTTACAATTTACAGCATGATCCATGAAGTATCCTAAAAGTCAAAATGAGGGAAAAATAAAAAAAATTTTAAAATATTTTTGGAAACATCAAATATTTGATTTTTATTATAATCATCATTTATTTTTATTGTATATTTAGCTTGATTGAGTGTTTTTAATTTAGAAAAGTGGATTTTTTTTTGTTCTGGTGAAGATATAGAAGGAAATATGTCTGGGAAATTATTTCTAATTTCTAATATGAATATTAATAATATTTTTCTTTGTGCTTTGGTTGTGATTGTTTACCTTTGTGACTATTTAGTCACCAATATTAAGTGCTTATAAATAGTATCTCGCTTCTTTTTTTATCTACAATTTTTTCCCTCCAGCTATAATTAATTTTTATTATTCTTTTCTTCTTCAAATTTGTATTTATTTACTTATTCATTACATTATTAGTTCTGTTATTTGTTATTATTGTTTATGATCTGATTTTAGTTCATTTTTCGTGTCTTTAATATAGCGTTTAATTGATTGTATTTTTGAAAGCACACTGCACATTCATCCTGAACAAGAATATTTCAAATAAACGATCACAAAAAAGACATTTGATTTTTAATTCACACATTTATAATATCATACATTCATTCATTTTCTTTTCGGCTCAGTCCCTTTATTAATCTGGGGTCGCCACAGCGGAATGAACCGCCAACTTATCCAGCATATGTTTGACGCAGCGGATGGCCATTCCAGCTGCAACCCATCACTGGGAAATAAAAACCATCACACACTTATTCGCACTCATACCACATGTTTTTGAAACCCACACAAACACGGGGAGAACATGCAAACTCCACACAGAAACGCCAACTGACCCAGCCGAGGCTAGAACCAGTGACCTTCTTGCTGTGAGGCGAATGCTACCCACTGCGCCACCGTGCAGCCTAATATCATGCAATTACATTATAATATACAAGCTGAAGTTTTTCTCACCTGCGACTCCCACTTCTCCTGTACCAGCAAGATTAAGGTCAGGAGAGCGTTCAGGATTCAGAGAATAAACCTGAGATTTCTGAGCATTAGGCTGCATCCCACAACCCTCCTGAAAACAGATGGAAAACAGCACCATATAACAACATAACACTTTTTGCTCCTGAAGTATTATACACTCATCACATTTTGAACTTAAGACATATTTCTATTATGAAATTAATATGAACACAGCTGCATCTAAAACATCCAGTGTAAATTAATTTGATTGTAGAATATACTGCCAAAGCCTTTAGTCATAGTAGTTTACAATTATGAATGCCTTTAATTACATTATCCATATAACGTGGTTGTTTTTGTGCATTCAAAACCCATGTCCTGCCTGGATTGTATCAATCCAAGTCCCCATATTATTTCTGCAAATGTTTACCTCACAAGATTACATAATAGCTTATTACACGACTTTCTAGAATACTTGATTTTGATTGGTCAGTCATGACACTCAAATGTATGTTATGACCACATAACAACTGCTGAAACTATTAAAAACAGACTCATTCTGGTACTATGAATCATCTTGACTGTTAGAGTATACTTTTATCCAAATTTAAATCTGCCACGCCACTGATCTTGACTGTTTGGCGCCATCTTGTGCCTGAATAATGCGTAGGTTTGCGTGGGTTTCCTTCAGCCATTTCCTTTTCTGCAAGCTTAAGTTTAATTAAATAATTAGTAAATTATTATACAGCTCAGATAAGTGTTTGAGGTCAGGTTTGTACTTTTGTGGCAAGTAATAAGCAGAATATTGTGCATCTAGGCAGATGTTTTCACAGAATAAAGCCCTTCATTCTTATACAGCCTGTCAGGCTTTATTCTGCAAGAACGGCCACGTAAGTGCTAAAAAGAATACACAAATAATGTTTTGCTCAAGTTAAACTTGCAAAATTGTTTCTGTTTTTATTATCTTATCATCTGCATCGACAGAATCTGACTTATAAGTAGGCCCACACGGAATCTGTGCGCGCAGAATTCCGCAGTTTTTCCGCAGATTTTCGCAGATTTTTAGCTCATCATTAATTCTGTTTATTTACTTGAGTAAATGTGTGTAAAACTAAATTTATTCAGTTTTTAAATTACACATATTTCACATATTAAGGTTTTAGTTATGAGACTCCCAAAATAATTCCGCTGAAATCCACAGATTTTTATCAAAATTCTCCGCAGAAATTGCAAAAAACGTTCGCAGATTCCGTCTGGCCCTACTTATAAGTAATATAGGACAATATTGTAAAACC
This sequence comes from Danio kyathit, assembly GCA_903798195.1. NCBI lineage: Eukaryota > Metazoa > Chordata > Actinopteri > Cypriniformes > Danionidae > Danio > Danio kyathit. The sequence goes on along the minus strand of LR812533.1, from coordinate 18,747,910 downwards.
GACAACATTATTAATAGTTTGTGTTGACAGTCGCTTAGATGCTTCCTTAGACCTAGAATATTTGTCTTTAATCACAAAAACATATTGTGTGTGGGTGTGCCCTCACAATGTATTAAAAACTGTTGCCACATAATAAATAAACATACAGCAGGAGGTAAAACAGTACTTACAAAAACAACTGATTTTAATATGTCAGGAACAACCATGGGAATAAAGCCCTGTAGAATGAAACAAATTCAAAACAGTGAATTAAGTGAATTTAACTCCCAAGAAGAAACCCAAACAGTTTTTCTGGTAACACTTTTCAAGTTCCATGTGCTTACTATGGTGATTACAAAAAAACGTAATTACATGCAATTAAACCCGCATTCCTATCCAAGCCTATAACCATACAGCAAGTACATGTGATTAATTAAAGGGTTAGTTCACCCAAAAAATAAAAATTCTGTTACTAATAATTGACCCTCGTTGTTCCACTGAGACCTTTGTTTATTTTCAGAACACAAAATATTTAAGCTGCAAAAATACTTTTGTGTGCACATGAAATTAAAATAATGACTTTATTCAACAATTGCTTCTCCTCAGTGTCACAATAGGGTGCATCATGTTATCAAGAGCGATGTGCTCTTTATGCGTGTACCAATATACACAATATACTTTGGATATATACAATATACTTTTTTGTTTTTTGTTGCTCATTCATGTGCACCCTATTCTGACACTGAGAAGGAAAACAAACTGTTGAATTAAGTCATTATTTTTGTTTTATATGTGCACAAAAGGAATCTCACAGATTGATAATATTCAGATTAAATTATGCCACTGAATGTGGCATACTGTCTGCTTGAAGATGTTTTTTGGTATCATTCTTTCTTTTCTTTGAATGAGTCGGGACCATTTATGTCTATGGAGGATGAGGGAGCGCTCCGATTTCATCTAAAATATCTTTTAAAAATGAACGAAGGTCTCAGGAGTTTGGAACGACATGAGGGTGAGAAATTAGTAACAGCATTTTCAACTCACTTAGTTAAATAAATAGCCAAACTGTAACAAGGACACCTTAAATAAAATAATAAAATAAAGGCAATATGAAACCAAAACTGACCCAGTTTAGTTCATTAACAGTCCAATACTGGTCTTACAGTGTGCCATTTATGAATGTAGATGAAAACATACTCACTTGTTTCTGAAGAAGATCCATAGCGAAGTTCTGCAGGGCAAACTGCAGTTGAGCCCCTGCCCCTCTCAGATAGTAAGACCTGTGTCCTGACACGTGAGACAGCCGTCTATGAGGAAACAAATACAAAAATTTTTTAAATAACTGACTAAAATAAATCAGGAGAATCAGAAATAATATCTGACCTTTGTCTTATGATGTCAAGACTCTCTCCAATTTGCAGGTGGCCTTTTGGTTTGAAATCGAATTCTATGACGGACAAATGTAACAGTATATCACAATATATCATGGACACTTTACATACATTTCATCAGCTCTACTCAAATCATCTTTATTTCTATAGTGCTTTTTATGATGTAGATTGCGTCAACGAAGTTTAACATGGATGAAGAAATGAGAGTAAAAGCTATAATACTTTAAACTGTGGAACATTTCAGCAGACAGGTGAGCAGGGTAGAATGCTGGTTTAGTTCTAGTTAATTAAAACTGTTTCAATTCAGTTTAGTATAAATGTCACTGTTCAGTTCAGTTCAAGTGAGTGTAGTTCAAATGACACTGCTGAAAGTCGATCTTTCACTGAAGAGCAACTCTTTAAATGAGCTAAAAATATTGAAAGTTGGTCACACCACATATTGACTGAAATTGAAGCCTTAGTAAAAAAGCAAAAACCATAGAACTTATTTAAAGATGATACAATACATTATTGCTTATATGTTGTTGTTTTTTTTAAATAATTGAATCACATTTATTCAGTATTGCATGGATCAACAGATATTATGCAACACATTCTAACAAAAATAAAATACTGCTTTAAGTACATCTCTCACTGTTGTTAAAAGAATATCACACCCAAAAATGTCCTCAGCATTTAATCACACTCGGGTGGTTCCAAACATCTGGTTTTTCTTTCTTCTGTTAAAAACAGTGGTACAAAGAGTACTGAAAGATCATACTTAAGTAAAAGTACAATTACTTGCCTAAAAATGTAGTGCGAGTAAAAGTATCTGTTGTAAATATTACTCAAAGTATGAGTAAAAAGTAGCCCTTTAAAAAGTACTCAAGAGTAGTGAGTATTACGCTGTAGAAAGCTGATGCACTTACATGTAATTTGTGTATGTGTGTAAACGTAACATTCTGTAGTGCATTTAGTTATTGCCCCGCAGGCACACAACGTCATAAGATGTTAATATTAGCTTAAATTTAGGTTGTGATATGAGGTGACCAAAATTTATTGTCTAGAAGGCGTCAAAGGACAACGTTATTTTGATGTCCGATAACCACGTCAAATGATGTTGACATTTGGTTGATTTTAGGTTGTGTTGGAAACTAACCAAAATCCAACGTCAAGCCAACATCTTACACCAATGTCATATTGACGTCAAATACTGACATTTATTTGTCAGGTATAGCAATTAAAATCCAACGTCTGATAGACGTCATAGTGGTAACGTCCACACAACATCCAGCTGTAACATAATTAGACATTGATATTTGGTTGATTTTAGGTAGGACACTGACGTTGGCCTGATATTGAGTTCTGACGTCAACCTGATTTTCATTTCCAAACAAAATGCAACGTCGCCACTACGTTGGGGTACAACGTCAATCTGACATCATGTTGACATCCTGTGCCTGCTGGGTGTTTAAGGCCATTTCGGTCATCATACAGTAAACATTCATCATCTTCTCATCAGTGACATGCATCTAAAAATGCATCTCTGGGTCAATGTGTGACGATTTTGGACATCTTCCTGAACACTTTTAAAGCTTCCAAACAGTTTGCTGCAATTATAAATCGCCCATGTCTTGAGGTAGTTCATTATGATGCGATTTACCTTCTATGTGAGACTTGATTGGACAGGAATCACAGGACTAATTTTTCTAATTCCCATAGACAAGAAAAAATATTGTAGTGACTGCAGGTTGAAGGAAAGCAGTGGAGTAAAAGTACAGATACTGCACTAAAAATGTACTCAAGGGAAAGTAAAAGTACACATTTTTAAAACTACTTAGTAAATTACAATTTCTGTGAAAAACTACTCAATTACAGTCATTTGAGTATTTGTAATTTGTTACTTTACACCACTGGTTAAACACAAACAAGAAGGATATTCTGAAGAACAGCAGCCACTGGCTTCCATAGTAAGAACCAATGGCTGTTTTTTCCCCAACATTCTTCAGAATATCATCCTTTGTGTTTAACAGAAGAAAAAAACTCAAACAGGTTTGAAACGAGAGAGGAATGACTAAATGATGAGGGAATTTTCATTTTTGGGTGATCGCCCTCTTGTGGCAACTGCAAGATACATAATTCAACCATTATTCATAATTCAACCATTAACGTTTGTAATAAATATGATGAAAATATCTAAACTAAACAAATGACCCCAATACATATAATAATAATAATAATAATAATAATAATAATAATAATAATAATAATAATAATAATACATTTTATTTATAGTGCGTTTTTCTCAGACCCAAAGGCAAACAAAGCAGAACAGTAAAAACAGTAAAAAAAAAAGACCACAATAAAACAATAAAATATGAACAATTCAATACAACTGGATGATTAAATTAACAAAAATAATCAATCTAAGTTAAAAGCAATGGTAAAAAGGCGAGTCTTGAGAAGTTTCTTAAAACAGTCCAGAAAAGTGGCATTCATGATGCTGATGGGTAGGCCATTCCATAGCTTAGGCGCACTGTACGAAAAAGCACGACCACCCATAGTCTTTAGTTTATAGCGTGGCTTATACAGCAAAAGTCCAGATGAAGAACGAAGACTGCGGGTGGGAGTGGCCAGAGTTGCCAGGTCACAGATGTAGTCAGGTGCTAGCCCATGCACTGCTTTATATGCTAAAATCAGAGTCTTAAAATCAATACGTGACTTAACAGGAAGCCAGTGAAGTTGCTGAAGTACAGGAGTGATAAGGTGGCGCGAGGAAGTATGTGTCAAAACCCGTGCAGCAGAATTTTGAATGTACTGTAAACGTCTCAGAGAGCTTGCTGGTAGGCCCCCGAAGAGTGAGTTACAGAAGTCAAGACGTGATGTGATAAAGGCATGGATAAGCCTTTCCGCATCAGGCCGTGATAGAAAAGGTCTAATCCGCGCAATGTTACGTAGGTGAAAGAAGGCTATTTTAGTCAAGTGTTTGAAGTGCGAGTTAAAACTAAGCTGTGCATCAAAAAGCACCCCAAGGTTGCGCACCAGGGTAGAGGGAGACACTTGAAGATCATCAACAGAGAGTTTAAAATCATTACACTGGTTAACATTGGTAGGAGTGCCAATAAGTAGAACCTTCGTTTTAGAACTGTTTAATTTAAGGAAATTTCAAATAAAAGCATTGCTGGTTATTCGACATGTTTTAAAGTAATTATTCCTGCCATAAATACTCACTATTACAGAAATATTGTGGATAATTATTAGTAAGTCTAACCTTGTTCTCATAGTTTCTATTACATTACATCACTTCCAGTTGGAGAATTGATTGCACAGAAGATTAAATATTTTAAAACATCCAAGGCTTGTAGTCTTCTAACCAAACTTCAAACTGAATTGGACTATATGGTTTATGGCTTTATTTAAATAAATAAATTATAATAATTACCTCGTTTCTCACCAACTACTTCAACCACTCTTGCCTGGCTCTCATCTCCAATGGGCTAGAAGAAAAAAGAGAACAAGAAAGACATTACTTTTAAGCAAACACAACATTCCAGTTTTTGTCCACAAGTTATTACAAAATCATTGTTGTGAGCATTCATTATCATGCTTATGTTTTTATATACTATTGTTGCATATTGTGTTTTTGCATATATGATAATTGGATTTTATTAATATATCATTTATACTGATGTTTAAAAGATTGGAATAATTGCAATTTTTTAATGTTAAAAAATCAAATAACCTTCAATTTTATAGAAATAGTGTGGATAAATGTTGGTAATTCTAACAAAATCCTTCAGAAGTCAGATATTAATTTACCATTATTAATATTTATGATCAATTTGTAATAATAATGGGTCTCATTAATATCAATGTTAATTTTATTACAGAAACTGGTACTTTTTTTTAGTAATATTAGTATTTTATTAATATAGTAGTTGTAAAATAGAAATCTCTTGTAACAACAACGAATGAACACAATTAAATGAATTGTAACTCTACACTTGATTCTATCCAAAAAGTTCTTGAAACATTTGATTGGTAGAGCGTCAAAGTGTACACAAAAATAATCAGCTCCACAACTTTTTATCAATAATCTAGTCTTATTAACATAGTAAATGATACAATTTGAATGATTGCCTTATTCTTAGGGCCTTTATTTTTAATCACGATCTCGTACCACGCTCGGATGAGTTCTGTTGGGCAGTCTTAAAGCACGGCAGTAATGCTCTTTCTCCAGCTCTTTCTCTTGCAGATACAGCTGATTGAGTTTCTCTCGGATGGCTCTGCCCTCTTCTCTAGCGTGACCGTATTCCTCAAGCTGTCCTCCAGAAAAATAGAAGAGTGTCATACAAATATCCCAATGCAAATTACACAAGCAGAAACAAAAACAAGCACTAAAATATGAAAAGCTTTAAACTATTCTGAAATAACTGATTTTAACAAAAAGGTCATAGATTTAATTCTTTAAACTACATTTAATTAATAAATAGCATATAAATATAAATAAAAAGCATATTCAAATAAAAACATTTAAGCTTTATACTATTCTAAAATAACTTATTTTAACTAAAAAAGTGCCATTTAATTCTTTAAACTACATTTAATAAATAAATAAACAGATAAATAGCTGGAACTTACACTAGACAAAGTGGATTTGTCATGTTTACTCTGTAAAAGAAAATGTGAGGAAAATTAAGAACAACTTTTACAAAGTTTTTTAAAAAGTTTTAATAACATCATCATTAACTTGTAAAAAAACACATTATATGCCAAAAAGCAAAACATATTGTATATAAGTTATGTAAAAATATCACTTTCCTCCCACCACAATGTGATTTTTTAACATGACAAAAATAAATGTCTGTCACTGCCCTATACACAAGCTTATATCTTGAAACCAGTATTAACCCTCTGGTGATTCTTGAGTGTTTTAACTAAATAATAATAATAATAATAATAATAATAATAATAATAATAATAATAATAATAATAATAATTCTCACACAGTTTCTCAAATAGTCTTTAAAAAACTTTAACATCCAAGTTTATAAAGTAACAAGTCAGGAATTGACCTCAGATCTACTTAAAATAAGCAGATAAAGTATATTTCAAGTATAAATATAAATAACTAAATAGGAAAATACGTGCAAAAATAACATACAGATACTTGAAGAAACTTAAAAGTACACTTGCAGTATAAAAAATATAAAGTAGTCTCTAAAGAAAACGTACTGCAATTTAATAAGTACTTGTATTGGATGAATAAAGGATCTAGTAACTAAATAATAAGCACTTGTGTACTTAAAGGCATAGAAAAAAAAAATCACACTACTTATTCTCCCTCAAGTGGTTATAAACCTCTATGATTATCTTTCTTCTGTTGAACACAAACGAAGATAATTAGAAAAAAGTTGGAAATCTGTAACCATTCCTTCACACTATTTGTTTTTAATACTAGGAAAGTCAATGGTTACAGGTTTTCAGCTTTCTTCAAAATATCTTCCTTAGTGTTTAACAGAAAAAAAAATTCATAAAAGGTTTGGAACCACTTAAGAGTGAGTAAATAAATAGTGAATAAAGGTTCATTTTTGGGTAAACTCTCCCTTTAAATGGAACAGATACTAATATCCATGTACTTACAGAAAGAAAACATACTAGTCATGTTTTGTAGATTACACATAGATGTACAGTTGAGGTCAGAATTATTAGCCCCCCTTTGAATTTCTTTTTCTTTTTTAAATACTGTATTTCCCAAATGATGTTTAACAGAGCAAGAACATTTTCACAGTATGTCTGATAATACTTTTTCTTCTGGAGAAAGTCTTATTTGTTTTATTTCGACTAGAATAAAAGCAGTTTTGAATTTTTTTTAAAACCATTCGAAGGACAAAATTATTAGCCCCTTTAAGCTATATTTTTTCGATAGTCTACTGAACAAACCATTGTTATACAATAACTGGCCTAATTACCCTAACCTGCCTAGTTAACCTAATTAACCTAGTTAAGCCTTCTTATGTCTCTTTAAGCTGTATAGAAGTGTCTTGAAAAATATCTAGTCAAATATTATTTACTGTCATCATGGCAAAGATAAAATAAATCAGTTATTAGAAATGAGTTATTAAAACTATTATGCTTAGAAATGTGTTGAAAAAATCTCTCTGTTAAACAGAAATTGGGGAAAAAAAATAAACAGGGGTGCTAATAATTCAAGGGGGGCTAATAATTCTGACTTCAACTGTATACTACTAATCAACTGAATTTTAGGTATGCTGGCTACATAAAGTATTCCTTAAAATATATTCAAATGACATCTGCGTATTTTTGCAAATGTGTGGGTCACACTTTACAATAAGGATTTATTAGTTAATGTATTTACTAACATGAACTAATTATGAACAATACTTACAGCATTTTTAATCATAGTTCAATCTTTACTAATGCATTATTAACACCCAAATTCATGCTTGTTAACATTAGTTAAATGCAACGTGAGTTAACAAACAAACAACGAACAACTGTATTTTCATTAACTAATGTTAACTAACATGAACAAATACTGTAATAAATGTATTGTTTATTGCTTGTTCATGTTAGTAACTGCGTTAACTAACATTAACTAATACAACCTTATTGTAAAGTGGTACCAATGTGTGCATACACTTACCACAAGCTCACGGACTGTAGCACTGACCACTTGCTTTCTGCCTTCTAAATGTGATATTTCTTCTCGCACCTTCTGTAGATTCCTCCAGACTGAAATCTATAAAAAAAAATGTTACCACTATATTTAAATCTTCACACTGATGAACTGAGATATTCTGCAACAGTACTGTTTTAATGTGTATAATGGGCTGCACTTAAAAAAGGCTTTTCTTGCTAACGACTTTTTGCCTTTTTTCTAGTCCAAACATCTACAAATTCATAAAACGAAAAGCATTTTCTAGACAAGCAAAAAATATTGTCTTGTTTTCAGAGAGTCAAATATATTGATCTTTTCCTTACAACAAGCTAAAATAATCTGCCCTTATATCCAGAGAACTTAAATTATAGTAGAAGCGAACAAATATTTATCACCTCAGCTTGCTTCATGCCAAAAGTCATGTATCTTTGGACAAAGATGCAAAGACCAAACACTTTTCAATGAATAGGACAGATGTTGTCAAGCCAGCCATTAGAAAAGATAGCTTGTAAGGTAGCACAGCATTATCCCTGATTGTATCACCCACTATCGTTGTCTTTTTTTTTTTTATTAAATTTTGCAGTTTTTTTTCTATTATTATTATTTTTATTATTACTTTTCATTTTTACTATCTTTCTTTAGGCAGTGTTTTTAGGGTTTGTTGAAGTGGGTTTATATATATATATATATATATATATATATATATATATATATATATATATATATATATATATATATATATATATATATGTATATAAAATCTCTGTATAAACAATGTCATTTGTACTTGGCATAAAAATAAAGGGGAAAAAGAAAAGGTAACTTGTATACTAAAAGCTAAACAGCATGTATTTAAAAACATATGGAGTCCTTTCATCAGTTATCTCAAAGATGTGGAATTAACAAAGGAAGAAGTTGATGAAAAATATTTGCGTGGACAATGCAGTTCCAGTCTGTCTCACCATTCTGTATCGATACACTCTTCAATACACATTTGTTGTACCTTGTACTCAGTATGATGATAATAGTCACTTTTGAATGGATTACCATTAAGCAAAAAAGGAGCATTTTTATTTTTTGTGTGGTTGTTGTTGTTTTTTTAGAATATATATATTATATATAGTTTTATTTTGTATATTTCGCAAATGCAGCAAGATTATTGTTGTAAAGAAATGTATGCAAAGTGTTGTATTTCAATGTGTACGAACTGAAAATGAAATTAAAATATATATATTATGGCAAAAAAAATCTGCCAATGGGTTAAGCAAAATAATATTGTGAGCAATTTCATGCAAATGTCAACCTTGCCAAAGGACAAAGCAAATAGCAAACCCTTTCTAAGTTATTTTTGTGTAGGCTTGTATTTTACAGTACTGTAAAATACTCAAACATGTCTCTGTCAATGTTTTCAAACAATTATAATTGATTTACCAAAGTCACACAAGTGTCAATTCCACATCTGCCACATGCATAACGGAGCTTTTTCCTCATAAATGAAAAATGTCAAGTAAAATCAATGGTTTTTGTCCTATACTGAGCCAAACTCTTATCCTTTCGATTAGCTTTATTTATTTTGGGTTGTGCAGTTTAATTCACAGAATTTGTAGTAGTAATTTCTTAACTACTAACGCATGTTTATTTTCCTCATTTAAAATACAAAACATGTTTTCAGATTTATATTTTTCTGATCCCATAACTCTGTGGTTATTTGTTTTGGCAAATATAAATTGATGTTTTAATATAATGTTAGCATATACTTTCTTTGTGAATTTATGTTTTAAAATTTTATTACAAATGTCATATCCATAACGCTGGAATTGCATTGGAAAAACAAGAGTATTTTTTATTTTTTTTTGAAGGTAAAACTCACTTATTTTGACTCATTATTTCTGAAAACAAGACAATATTTTTGCTTGTCTAGAAATTTGTACTTGATTTAAGATTTTATATATATATATATATATATATATATATATATATATATATATATATATATATATATATATATATATATATATATATATATATATATATACAGTATAGATATCAGTGGTGTAGACCTTGCTATACGCACGTATACTCAGTATGCTTACTTCTTTCCATGAGCTGTTTGGGTATTACCACTTCTGAGGATCAATAATTGCGTATACCCTCGGTATACCCACTTGTTTTTCTGATTAAACTTCCCTAATTTATGTGTATTCATGTCCCCTTTAACTGTATACCAAAGGTTTTTTTTAACTCGCATCTTAATTTGTTGCAACTGGTGCATTTTTGTTCAACTTGCGCTATTCCCCGCCCCTGATGACCGCAGCAGCTGTGAGAAAATTTCGTGAGAGTTTTTCGAAGACCACGACAAGTCAACTGAATGATGTCTCGCTGAAACGTTCAGGTAAATTTATGAAGCAGCATGGGTGTCGCTTTAGGCCTCCTATATTTCTATTCAGCACCCTTAAAGGTTTTGCGATTAGCTCATGAACTGTACACTACTAAATGATCGCCTTTCATTTTGATATGAAAACGGTGGCAGACTTCCAGCTCGTTTTTCATTTAATCAGCAAACAACATCTGTTCAGGGCGAGAGAAATCCTAAAATCACCCCTGTAAAACAGTATTTCACATGTCTTAATCGTGCCTACCGCTACAGGGAACGACACTATATAAAAAAAACCCACTAAAAACGATGAGGCAAAGTAGCTAAAGTAGCACTATTAGCTAAACAGAAATCATTAAATAGGATTAGACTATTAGCATCTCCCTTTAAAACGAACAAATTTGTTAGAATTTTTTACTTTTTAAATTGGTAGTTTACACAAAGGATTAAAATTGTCATCATTTACTTTACTTGTTCCAAACCGGTTTGTCTTTTTTTCCTTCTGTTAAACACAAAAGAAGATATTTTGAAGAAAGCTGGAAACCTGTAACCATTGACTTACATTGACATAGTATTTGTTTTTCCTTTTGTTGAAGTTAATGGTTACAGGTAACTGATGGAAAAAAATAATAATAAATAAATAATATATATATATATATATATAGCTAATGAATTAAAGAAGCATTGACTTTCGTCATTTCTTTGCCTACTTTCATTTAAAATTTGGGTCGGGTGTAATAGTACACCACCTTTTTTTTTAGGACTACACCACTGATATATATATATATATATATATATATATATATATACAGTGTTGGGGAGTAACGGAATACATGTACCGGCGGTACGTATTTAGAATACTATTCATGGGTAACTGTATTCCGTTACAGTTACTACTTTTAAACAGGGTATTTAGAATACAGTTACTTTCCTAATACCATTGGAATACTTCGGGCGATGCGTGTCTGGCCCATAATAATATTACTAAATTGCCGCCGAAATCATACAAACAGAAGCTACACTTCCGACTGCAATCACCAGCGTTAACTCAGTGAGACTCACGCAAATGACCCTGTTCTCACGCTCTCACGCCACACCTCCATTTTCTCACGCAGCAAAAAGGACGATCGCAAACACCAAACAACCGGACAACAACCATGATTTTCAAATAAACTGCTTTTTTTGCCGTCATTGTTCGTGAATTCGCTGCTTGATGTTTCGTTTGCCCTCTTCATAAAGTACAACACTACATTGCCATCAAGTGCTCCTGAAGAGCGACTCTTCAGCCAAGGAAGGCTCATTTTTACTCCTCATCGCAACAGAATGACAGATAAGCACTTCAAAATGTCTCTGTTGCTGCGCTACAACCGCCTTTACTTGTCTGTTGATTAGGAAAGCATAGGTAGTTAGGTACTGTAGATAGGTGGCTACTGGCTAATATGTTTGACTTAAAACAAAACTTGTTCATTTTGATGTTTACATTTTTGTAAAGCGAACACATTTTGCTTTCTTCTAATATTTGCAATATTGTTCTTAAGTGAGAAGTTTTCATAATAGAAATTAAAATGTTGGATAGAGCCTGTTACATTACCTTGATTTTACATAAACTATTTTGAAGTTTTTCTTTTCTTGTTTACCTGATATTTTTCTGTGCAGACTGTGAAATACAAAGGGTAAGCAAAATGCATATTATATACATATACTGTATATTACAGACAGTAATGCTGTCTATGTTCAAGCACTTTTTATCTTTATTACAGAAATTGAATTTGTTGACACTTTGATAAATAAACATTATTTAATAAACATAATTATAGTGTTTTATTTATTGTTCCCTGTCAGTCAATAATGTTTAGCATTGGAGGCCCTCTGTTTTCCTGCAGAAATTGCTACCAACGCATAGTGTGACATTTAATAGACTTGAAGGCTGTTTTCAAGGGGAAGTATTCCAAGTATTTAGAATACAGTACCAGGATTAAGCAAAGTAACGGAATACGTTACAAAATACATTTTAAAGCAGGTAATCTGTATTCTGTAAATAAATACATTTACAAAGTATTCTCCCCAACACTGTATATATATATGGGCTAAAAACAAGACAAACTCTTAAGGAAAGCAGTGTGGTCTATTGAGGTAAAGTTGGTTTTATATTCACACGTTCATTCGGGACATTCTAAAACGCTTAACGTGAAAAAAAGCTTAACGTGGCTTAATGTACCCAAACATAAACCAGAGAAACCCAAATTTCTGTCAAACTTTATTTGTAATTAACCCCAACTACTATAAAAAGAATGAGTCCCAATTCCATAGATAAAAGTGAAAAACAGCACATTAAGAGTTTTCTCTCCCATTAAAGTCTATTATAAGGAAAAAGCTTAACGTGGCTTAATGTACCTTAACAACAAGTGGGGAAAATAAAATTTCTATCATGACAAACAGTTTCCGATGTCAAAAGAATGAGCTCTTATTTTAGTGAGTGAAAATTTTCACGTTATGCATTTTAAGTCCATTATAAAAGGAAAAAGCTTAACGTGTCTTAACATATTTTAACACCGACCAGGGAAACCAAAATTTCTGTCATTTTACTTGTGATTAACACTAACTATTGTCAAAAGAACGGGCCCTAAATCCATACATAAAGTGAACAATATCATGTTAAGCGTTTTCACCCCATTGAAGGCTTAACAACTGAGGAAAACCAAATGTTAAAAAGGCTGTTCGTAAAATCAAAGTTAGTGTTAATCACAAGTAAAATTTGATATAAATTAGATTTTTCTCCACTTGTTATTAAGGTACATTAAGCCACGTTAAGCTTTTTCCTTATAATAGACTTTTCACTTTGTCTATGGAATTGAGACTCTACATTAGCACTACACTGTAAAATCCACCAGTCAACTTTATCAGATGAAATGAGTGTAGTGAACTCAAAATTTACTGAAAGTTTATTCCACTCATTTGAAAAGAGTTTTGAACTCAGTGTTGAAGGTAATGAGTTAATTAAATACTAATTTCTTTAACTTAAATGGAGTAAGTTCACAGTACTCAAAGATTAGTTTTTTTTTTCTCAAATGGTTTGTTGCAAACGGTTTCCTCAAGTGGTTTGAGTTGCCTTAACTTATTGGGTTTTACAGTACTCAGTTGGTTTGAGTTCTCTTCCTTTATGGGGTTTTACTGTGCTCAAATTGCTTCATTTACTCAAATGGATTAAGTTCACAGCATTCATTGGGATTAGTTTTTGGACTTAAATGGTTTGTTGCAATCGGTTTCCTCAAACGGTTTGAGTTACCTTAACTTATGGGTTTTACAGTATTAATTTGACTGTACACAATGTTGTACTTTGATAGTCATTGACTGCTAATATGATTTCCCTATTAGGAATTTGAAAAGAATACTTTTCTGAAATTATATTATGAAGTAGAAAGTCCGAATGTGTGAATATAAAACCAACTTTATCCCAAAGTGTGGTCTTACTATGAGCGGGACATCGGCTGGCCTCAGGTCTCCTCTGCGGTCCTCCAGCTCTGCTGTCAGCGCCTCCGCCTCCTCGCACACTCGCCGCATATTCAGCTCGGGTTTGTGGCTGTAACCGTCCAGCACATGCTCGTAGAGGCTGCTCCTGACCGGAGCGGAAGAGCAGGACCGGCCGGCCCATCTGCACCCACTGCTGACACCGTGTCTCGAGGACGAAAGCAGATAGAAAGAGCAAAGCCGTGATGCTGCCCTTACGGAGGACGCCATGCTGGATTGGGTTGACAGTTGAACTGTAGGGAAGCCGAAAGAGTTCATTTCGCTCAAAGGACTTTACCTACATACACATACAGCCATATATAACTGTAATTTCCGTATTATTTAATTAAAACAAACTGGAAAATAATAGTTATATAATCGAGTTTTTGTTATTATTGTTTTTATTATTGTTGAATTTATCAAACTATTTACAGAAATAATCAGATCTATCAAAAAACATCACTATATTATTACTGAACTGCAAAGATTATAATAATATCTGTAATTTAAATAATAAAAATAACAACAATAATAAGTGTTGGTCTTGTTATTATTATTATATAAAACAGTAATAAACACCTAAATATAACATGGGATAATGCATAATATATCTTTAAATGAATACCAAATACATAATGCAAAAAATATGAGCAATTATACACATTTTAAAGTTCATTTCATTAGCTTACAGAGTAAACATTGTGGATATTGTTTTAATAATTATGTCTGCAACGGAAGTAAATACTCTTCCCATCCGGTTCCAGGGCCGATGAGAAAAGCGGAAGTTTAGTGTGTTGTTCCGGCAAGTGACAGAATCCCTCAGCTTGCTTCGCCTCCAATCATGGAGCAATTCTGGCAGCTGTGAGCAATAGTGGACGTTACCGATCAAACCATCATATATTCCCCGCGGGCCTGCGCTCCCTCCGCCGATCCCGTCCTCCGGCCTCTGCTAATCTGCATGGAGCGGCGGCCGTCGCGCTGGATTTATCAGGCGCGCGCGTGTTTTTCTGTGCTCGTGTGCTAAGTATGGTCAACGCACCGTAATGAGCCCGACAATTCGCGCTGAATCTACCCAGGAAGGTCAAGGCGTTGTGAACGGCCCGAAGGGTGTCAGGCCGACCGAAGCAGCGAGGCACCCGCCAAGCCTTCAGGCACAAAGTCGAACTCAAGAGTCCCGCAGATTGAGGAAAATCTCCGTCAACCAGAGCTGAGCTGAGCTGGGCTGCTGCTGGGTCAACTCGCCGTTTGAGGCACATCTTCACTTCTCATGGTAATGTTTTCTATAAATGCGTTAAGCTAATGTGTTGTTGGATTGAGGCCTTTTAGCATATTTGCTAAATAGCAGTATCGCTATTTATTGAAATGTGACTGAGGACGATTTAATCTCAACAGCTCTAGCCTAATTATTTATTAATCTCTAGTTAGATAAAGTAAGTGTAGTCTGAACTAAAATATAAGATTGAGGTAAAGTTGGATTTATATTTACACATTCAGACTTTCTCCCTAATATAATTTCAGAAAACTACTCTTTGCGAGTGCTAAATAGTGAAGTAAATAATATTAGCAGCCAATGACTAGCAAAGCATAACATTGTTTACAGTCAAATCAATAGTGCTAATGTTGTTTTCAAGTCATGCTTGCATGCGATTTCAGACCGAACTTTTAAAATACCATGGTAAACAATATTGGGAGCATGTCACAAGTTGTCACTGAACCAGTGTGCGAATATGAAACCAACTTTACCTCAGTCCTTTTGTGGTATGCTGTAGTCTTAAAACTATAAATCAAAGCTTTGCTTGATTGAGATTGAGAAGTTGGTTTTATATTCGCACATTTGGACTTTCACATACCAAATTTAATTACAGAAAAGTATTCTTTGGAATTTCGAAATATGGAAATCATATTAGCAGCCAATGACTATCAAAGTACAACACTGTTCACACAGTCGATTATATAGTGCTGATGTTGTTTTGAAATCACAGTTGCATGCGATTTCAGACCCAATATTCAAAGTTGCATGTCACAAATTGTAATAAATTGTATAAAACCAACTTCACCCCAACCTTTGCTGTATTTGTAATCAGCTACTTATATAGCTATTTAATTCTTTTATTTGTATAACACTAATCAAAACTGAAAAGGCAAACATGCTCAAATCATTTAAGTACACAATACAATAATCTGTGTAGTCAGCTCTGAAATTCTCATCTTTAACAAAGTGTTGGTGTACTGATAATCTTTTATACTCCTGTAGACCTCATCTTAACGAATGTAATGTAACAGATAGAAGTATAGTGCAAGCAATACAAATATTAACTTTTTGCTACAAGAGAAATGTGACAATTTTAAAGAAATATAATAAAGGTAAAGCAAAAGAAAGACGATGAGAAAGAAAAAGAAACAAAAAATTAATAAATAAATAAGGGCACATGAAAAAAAAATGTAAATTAATGCAGAATATTAAGTAAAGCACATGTTTTATAAGTTTTAATTGCTTTCTTGTTATGAGACTCCATGATGGTTTTTAAGTACAGTTCCAATTCTCATTTAAAAAATACAAAATTTGGCTTACATTGAGCATATCTGCATTTATGTATAAAAAAAAAAACCTTTCCAATAAATAAAATGAGGTTTATACAAAAAGTTGAATTAAGGAATTGGTTTTCTTCAATATAAAACCCGAAAATAATATTTCTGTAGCTTAAAGAAAAATCACCACAAACCTTTTGGACAATTAGAGAATTCACATCAGACCAGAAAGATTTAACAAAGGGACATTCCCAAACCAAGTGAGCAACAGACTCAGAAGAAGTCTCACAGAAAGAGCAAGACACGTCAATGTCATTTTTGAATTTTTGTGAAAAATTCTTTAACTGGGTAAAATCTATGAATAATTTCAAAATATATTTATTTAATTTTATTTCCTAAAAGAATTTCTGGGAGTGACTAAACATACGACCATTTAAAAATGGCCAAAGTTTTCTTATCAACTTTAGTATGCTGAATCAATATGGCTGATGCCTATTTAAAGAGATAGTTCAACTAAAAATGACAATTTTGTCGTCATTTACTCACCTGTCACTTGTTTCACCAGTTTGAGGTTTTTTTTCTTTACATATATATATATATATATATATATATATATATATATATATATATATATATATATATATATATATATATATATATATATATATAAACTGTAAACCTGTAACCAACCAACACTTCCACTATAGGCAAAACAAGTACTGTGGAAATTGATGGTTACAAGATTTCAGATTTCTTCAAAATGTGTTCTTTTGTGTTTAACAGAAAAAAGAAACTCCCACTTAAGCGGGAATTAAATTTTTATTTTTGGGTAAACTAGCCTTTACAGTTAGGTTTGGTACTATACAAACACATAAAACAGATACACACTTCTGTGTCATTCTGTCCCCCTCATTGGCAGCCATATATTTACACATCTCTACAGTCTCTGCTCAAACCTCATAAGACATTTCTTACAAAATATTAGTAAAATGATCAAAAATAGAGAATTGAATTTTCTTAATATTATACAACCATGTGCTTTAAGTAGGGGTGTGTGACACTTATGGTGTGTGATAACTAATAGCATAGTTTTTAACATTGATGTTAAAACTGATGATATCAAGTAGATTTTGAAAAAAGCAAACAGCATGTGACTTCATTTTCCAAATACATTCACTGTGTGATGAAACCAATTAGAAAACAGTTGATTGTACTGGTTTTTAAATTGATAGGGGTATTTTATATAGTAGTTAGTTAATAAAGGTAACCAAAATGGGATATTTTCCTAAAAATAAGATTGTCTTTATATAACTTTCTTTCTTTAACAGACTATTACAGTTATTATTGGGTTTTGTCTATTTCTTTGTAACCAAATAAAATAATTAAAGAAAAAATCCAGAGCAGTATATTTGAGTAATTTGAGTCAAATGATCTCAATGATCCATTCATAAAAAACAATAGAAACACCTGCTTTGTTTCTAAATGAATCAGCCATTTTGAATGAATTGATGATTTAATGAAACGCTCAGTAAGATCTACTGGCAGTTTAGTGTAGCATTTATCCATCAATGACGGATGTAAATCTGCCAGGGTAACATAACAAAATCACACTCAGGATTTGTTATTACTGTCATTGAAAAATGTCAACAACAAATTATTGTTATTTTCTTAAAAAAAACAGAAGTAATATTCATGTGTTTGTACATCTCCATAAATTGGTTCCTATTATTCATCTAATTATCAGCTTATTGCTTTGTTAATGAAAGTGAACACTGTATTTTTACTCTTGATATTTTGTCTCTCTGCTACAGATGAATACAGTCAGGGGTGGAGGGGTTACATGGAGACCTCAGCCATGGAAGGATGCAGACAGAGGTGGTGGAGAGCCTCTGTCAGATAGCGACTCAGAGGAAGAAGATTTTCCTGATGACTACTCCACTCCCCTGGGGGAATATGTAACTCAGGGTGAGAGTATGGCTCTGTTTTAAAACACTGATTGATTAAATGAACTGCATTTTCAATATTGGTCAGACCTTTTGGACTCCACAGCTCTAGTCTTCCCATAATGAACCAGAACTCTATTCAAAACAGCAGGAAATTTATCCCGTGTGTTGATTTGACTTTAATGAGAGCACTATGAATGAATCTGCCTTGTATTCCCTCTTTTTCAATTAATTTAGGGTTGAAGCAGCTGCTTGATGCTCAGCAGTTGTGTGATGTCACTCTTTTGGTGGAGGGAAAAAAGTTCATGTGTCACAGGTGGGTTTTGTGTTTTCTACTGAATATGTTGTGCATAAAATATTACATTTTATAACTTGAGCTCTTTGAAACTGTAATGTGCACAGTGCCAGTCCAAACTTTGTGTGGGGGGCCCCTGTCGGCACATTACTAAAAACCCCAAAATGACCCTCAACAATGTAAACAGTCCTTTCAGAGCAATTTCAATGTCAACAAATAATGGTGAATAAAAACTTTAAGAAGACACGCACTTTGTCCAGCGTAGTTGTTGACAGGCCAGCGGGTGCAGGAATTATATTTTCCCAAAACTGGCATTGGGGTAAAGTTGGTTTTATATTTGCACATTCGGACTTTCTACTTAATAATATAATTTCAGAAAAGTATTCTTTGCAAATTCTAAAAGGTGAAATCATATAATCAGCCAATGACTATAAAATACATTGTTCACAATCAATTAAATGTTGTTTTGAAGTCATTCCTACACTCTATTTAAGACCGAATATTCAAAGTAACGTTAGAGTGGGAGCATGTCAGAGGCTGTCACTGTTCAAAAATGAATGAATGTGCGAATATAAATCAAACTTCACCTCAGTAAACCTGGTTAGGCCGAAGAGCACATTTACTTATGTTTTCATATTCAACTAAAGATCAGATCAGGAAAAAAGGAGAGCTAAAAACAGAAATATCCTGTTATCTTTTTACATTACACTTACATTTATGTTACCAGTGACTTTTCATTTTGAATTGTGCTCGCTGATCCTCGTACATCACTTGTTTTCATCTCTTATTGCACTTGAACAACTAAACGAATGCTTGGGTCTATTTAACGGACTATATTATCGATGTTGTAAAAGGTACTCCATGAACTTGAACATAGCCAATCTTTTGCCGGACATTTTTAATTGCTGAACAACACTTCAGTGCATATAAACCCATTCATAAACAAGAACACAATCTACATAAGCTTTTCGTGGCTGAAATAGTTTTTAAACATACCTGTCTAAATGTAATACTTCAGCCATGTCGTAATTGAGTTATTTATCGGCCAGACAAATTTGAATTGGATGAACAATTTTTTTCTGGGTCTTGTGCCTCACCCAGAATATAAAAATACATATAAACACATTTAGATCATTTACTTTAATCATGACTATTGGATTTTAAAGAGACTTTCAACCAGCACAACAAAAATGTTTCTGAAGACAATCACCTACTGCACCTTACATTGTAGTCTACTAAGAAAAATACCCTCCTATACAGAAATTAAATAAAATGTAAAAACGCTGCATAGTCTTCAAAGTATGAATAAAATACACAATTTCTTATTATATTTACTGTGGTTATTTAGTGAAGAGCAGTGAATAATCCACTAAATTTCTCAAGTTAAATGCAAGGGTCACTTTAAGGCCCAATCCCAATTCTACCCCTTAGCCCTTCCCCTTACCCCTACCCCTCGCTTTGCACGTTCACGTCAAGGGGTAGTGGTGTCCCAATTCTCTTTAGCTTGAAGGCGTAGGGCTAAGGGCAAGGGGTATACACCCCTTCGAACAAAGATTTTTCAGGACCACACTTGAAACGGAGGGGTAAGAAAATTTCCCAGAATACACCAGCCACAACGGCAGTATTGCTGAACCCGGAAGTAAGGAGATCCACAAATTAGTATTTTTTGTCATTATTATGAATTTTTACGACAAACAAACACATGTTTTAATATATTCATAACCGCGTTCATGTTTTACCGTCATGCTTTCAGAAAAAAAAAAATGATAAATTTCGCGATCTATAATCCATAATCATAACTCCTGTACAGCAATACCCACAACATTCTGACACTCGATGACACTCGAATACCCTGTCAGACTAGTCTAGTGGCTAAAAAAGAGCTTTTTACAGTGTCTGGGTTAATGTTGTTTTCATGTGTTTACATAGATGAATATGGCCACTGTGTAAATACACAGTACAGTTACGATCTTATTGCCACATTAGATTGTTATGATAACATAATATATCCCTTCAGTGATTTCCTGAAGATAAACACCAAAAAATAACACAACTGGAATAACTACAGCAGTCGCGATCGTCTGATCTCATATGAAGCAAGAGATCGCGATGACATACGATGATGTGTGCTGGTGTTGGAAGTGCTGTCCCATTTCTTAGGGGTAAGTTTTGAAGCCCTTCCCCTTAACTCTCGGTTGTAAGGGCCAAGGGGAAGGGGTAGGGGTATAAAAATAGAATTGGGATTGGGCCTAAGACTCTATGCACAGACTTGTACTGCAAGCATCTGATTACTTTCCTAAGTGTTTATGCTCCTTTAAGATGTGAGTGACTGTTTGAGTTAAAACAAGGCAGGACTGATTTTCTGACATTAATTAATTTTCCTTCGGCTTAGTCCCTTTATTTATCAGAGGTTACCACAGCAGAATAAACCACCAACTATTCCAGCATTGGTTTTACACAGCGGATGCCCCCGCAACTCAGCACTGGGAAACACCCATACACTCTAGCATTCACATCTATATACTATGGGCAATTAGTTTATTCAATTCACCCGGAGGAACCCAAGCGAACACGGGGAGAACATGCAAACTCCACACAGAAACAGCAACTGACCCAGCCGGGACTCAAACCAGTGATCTTCTTGCTGTAAGGCAGGGGTGTCCAAACTCGGTCCTGGAGGGCCGGTGTCCTACATATTTTAGTTCCAAGCCCAATTAAACACACCTGGACCAGCTAATCAAGCTCTTTCTAGGTATACTAGAAAGCTCCAGGCAGGTGTGTTAAAGCAAGTTGGAGCTAAACTATGCAGGACACCGGCCCTCCAGGATCGAGTTTGGACATCCCTGCTGTAAGGTGACAGTGCTAACCACTGAGCCACCGTGCCGCCCGATGTTCTGACATACGTTTGTATTTTTCAGTTTAAGCACACAAAGTAACCTGTACTTGTATGTGTTTTACACCACCTTGATCATGTGCAAAAATGCCAGCTGGGGAACAGCATTTCTTTTTAGTATCAAACATATTTGTCACAATGTCTTATTACTGTAGTAAGGGCGTTCAAACAAAGTTGTTGAATGTAATAAGTTTAACTAAAATTCTAATAATTCTATCAATTGCCCTGGTCATTAAATCATAGCAAGGGGCCTCCTTTGGTGATTTGGGGGCTTTATCCAACTTGCACACTTGGACAAATACTGACCACCCATATAAACTGTTTTGTTTATGTGCACTGTTTTTGTTTTTTCAGAGTTCTTTTAGCAGCAGTCAGTCCATATTTCCGTGCCATGTTTACCAGTCCTCTGGTGGAGTCCCGTCTTACTGAGATCCGACTGGAGGAGGTGACGCCCTACGTTATGGAGACCGTTATCCACTTTGTTTATACAGGGGAAGCAGGTCTTAGTCTCGACACAGCGGAAGATTTGTTTGTAGCAGCCCATCGTCTTCAAGTGATGCCCTTGCAGGACCTATGCTCTCGGTAATGTGTAGATGTGATTTCAATAGCTATGTTTCCATCCAAAATGTGGATAAAAGAATAGTTTTATCCAAGAGAACTAAATCGTCACGTCCTGATAAACCGGTGCCAAATATCAAAAAGAAAAAGGGAATTTGCTGTGGTAGGAGAAGCCACTGTCTGCCTTTTTCCTATACTGTATAATAAATTCCTTGCGTCTCAGAAGACAAAACGCAATGAACATGCGGTGGCTTTTGGAGTCACGAGGAGCTCTTTGGGAGCACAGACTGGGAGGTAATAATACTGAACCACTGTGGTGATGGACTTTGGCTGAGGGATTTTAGAATGACTAAAACAACATTTTGGATATTATTCAGTCCACTGGTTTGTTCATTAATGCCATCCCATTGCGACCATATTTGTTATCTCATGATCTGTTAAAACAAAATGACATCACGCTTTTAATGCACATGCTGGAATTTACTCTGTAAATGTGTTTCCATTATAGTTTATAGTCACAGTCATATCACCCTGCAGCCCAAGACCGGTTACTCACTGAAGCTAAGCAGGGCTGACCTGGATGGGAGACCATATGGGAAAACTAGGTTGCTGTTAAAAGTGGTGATAGTAAAACCAACCTGCGCTCTGTGTATGTCCTAATGCCCCAGTATATTGATGGGGATACTATAAGGTCAGTGGGCGCTGTCTTTTGGATGAGACGTTAAACCAAAGGTCTTGAATCTCTGTGGTCATTAAAAATCCCCTGGCACTTCTCGTAAAGAGTAGAGGTGTAACCCCCGGTATCCTGGCCAAATTCCCTCCATCGGCCCTTACCCATCATGACCTCCCAATCATCTCCATCCACCAAATTGTCTCTTTCACTGTCTCTCCACTCCACCTATAGCTGGTGTGTGGTGAACACACTGGCGCTGTTGTCCTGTGGCTGCCGTCACATCATCCAAATGGATGCTCTACACTGGTGGTGGTGTGGAGAGACCCTCGTCATGATTGTGAAGCGCTTTGGAAGTATGGCCATATAAATATTATATAAATACACATTACATTACATAGTTTGTTCCTATCGAAAAAAAGTTTATCCTCAGTTTTTTATGTGCACCTTCCATCAAGCAATAGTTTTATGCAAAATACCAAAATGTGCAAGGAAATAGGTGGATGGAAACATAGCTTTTGTGGTCAATCTGTGATCTTGTTTTGTCTGGAGCTCATTTTGATTTCTTCCTGTTTTGTAGATTTCTTTTCGAACACCTGTCTGTGGAGAACTGCCTGGGCATGTACTCTCTGGCTCGTTCCCATCATGACCAGTTGCTTCTTCGGGCTTCTTTGAGGTTGGTGGGCCAGCATTTCCCTCGAGTGGCCCGACAGCAAGACTTCCTTCTTTTGGACCCAGGAACTCTTGGCAGTTTGTTGGAGTCGGATCGACTGGGTGTCGAGTCTGAGACTGAAGTTTATGATGCAGCAAGACGTTGGGCTGAATTCCAGCCTGCCGATCGCTATGTTCACATGCCCAATCTGCTACGCCATTTACGCCCTGGTCTTCTGGGTGCCGATGAGAATCACAGAATGAACAAGGAGCTTGGGCCTCGAGCGAGTACCGAATGCATGGGAGGACCGCTGAAGCCTCGAGAAGGCATGTTCGAGAAGAAAATAGTCTGTGTAGATCTCAAGCCTAGAGAGGACGAGTCTTTACAGGAGAGGGACTTCACGGTGGACTGCTTTGACCCTCGTACTGGGAAATGGGAGAAGCTGGCAGCCTTGGGATCATTGCTTTGCCCCGGCTGCACTGCTGTCGGAGGTCGATTATTTGTGGCAGGGGGTATCCTAAGGAGTGGCCAGGTCTCGTCATCACTGCATGAGTACGACGTTGTACTCAACCGCTGGATTTCAAGACCGCTTATGGCTGAACCGAGAGCGATGTTGGGTCTTCTTGGCTGCGGTGGGTTTTTGTACGCTCTTGGTGGCTGCAACCGAACCGCATTTCTGGATACGTGCGAAAAATTTGACCTTAATGCACTGACCTGGGCATCAGGACCTCGTTTGCCATTGCCGTTGCGCTCTTTCGCTTGCGCTGCCCTTCGATGTCGCCTCTACTTGCTCGGCGGAACCACATTGGAGCAGAGCAGGGCTGTGGTGCATGCTGGCGTGCTTATTTACCACACTGTTACAAGGACCTGGAGCCGCGTCGCCCTCGACTCTGGTGCCACCTGCCTGGCAGGAGGAGTAGCAGTGCGCGGTGGCGTTTGTGCCATAGGAGGTTACTTGCGTGATGCTGCTAAGTTCCTTGACGGCAACTACACCCAGGCAGAACCACTGGATGCCACCGGACGTGTGCTGTTCTTCAGAGAGGGCCGAGGATCAGGAGTAGAGCGGGAGGTTGCGGTTGGTGTAGAGCGAGGCGGTGGCGGAAGCGATCGTGCTCCAAGTCCTGTGGTTTTCCCAGGCCTACCAAGGCGCATTGCTGCCGGAGGGGTGGCTAGATGGAAACGCAGGATTTACGTTTTGGGAGGTGAGAACGGATCAAGGTTTTACGACAGTGTGTACTGCTGGAAGCCTGGCTGGCGAAGCTGGGTCCAGAGACGGGAGAAACTGCCCGGTGATACCGGAGGGGTTAGCCAATTTGGATGTACCACCCTGAAGTTCCCCAAAAAACACATTTTAACACGTCTTCGTGCTGCTCAGCAGAAACGGGGCAAGGAGAAACGGCCGACCAGGTCATGCAGAGTCCTGCGGTACGACCGGGCGAGTCAGGAGGTGTGATTATTTTTTTTCAAAGAGACAAGTAGGCATTTCGGACTCGTTTATGCACCTACTTCTACATCCTTTACTCTTGGTTGATGTCTAGATGTTTTGAAAGTCATGATTTTATTTCTGCAAGCTGAACGCAATTTTTGTTTACTAAGTATTGATAGAAGACGTGCATACGATTTCTTTTTTGTAAGTTCTTCATTGATGCCCAGTTAAGGTTTTGGATATGGTGTCATCTTGGAGAATAATAAAATGTTTGAATCACAGCAAGAAAACAGGTTGTAAACAAGTTGGAACAGTACAGTCATTGAAGTTTTGGAACTTTTTATTTGCTTAATTCCTGTGAAGCTGAATTTATCTTTACTGACAATAATTGCTACCCTAAGATCAGTTGTTTCTACTGTGAAGTCATCAATTTAATAGGAGATCTCGAAGTAGAATCGCTTAAATTTTTATTGCCTAGAGTGGTGATAAATGACACATATCAAAGCAATGTTAAGCCACATCATATGATTAAGCCAGGTCTCTGACATTATAGATGCCAAAATGCATACATCCCTCAAAATCATTTACTATGAGAAGGGAAAAAAAAAATTCTGGAAATTCTGAAATTTTACCTTTACAGAATTAATTAAAGTGCATTGTTGCATCTGTGCACTTTAAACCAAATGTAATTTATTATAAATAAAAAAAGAAGCGAGTTTCCCCATTTGCTACAATGGCCATACTCGCACTAAACTAACATTTCAGGATTGACAACCGCATTTAAATTAATTGAATTTCTTAAAATAACGTGTGGATTGAACAAGACTTAAACCCAAAATTGTGATAACCGACACACAATGGTAATTAAACATCTTGCATCCACTATTTTTGCTAATGTTACAGCAGCCAAATATCTCCATTTGAACTAAACCACCATCAAAAAAAAAAATCTGGTAGCCCAAAGTCCCGGGGCTATTGCTTTTTTCAGGCTGGCTACCAAACTTTATCAACAACATGTCTGGCAGGCTATCTAGATGCCCCGCTGGGCACGGTGTGCATCGATTTTGGTAGCCAGACTTAAAAAGCAATAGCCCTGGGACTTCAGGCTACCAGATTTTGCGAGCCCTGGTTTGATATTAATAAGCTTCCAGAAATTTTGAAGTGCAAAAGAATCAAGTTGTATTTCACAAAGAACGCTGAATCGAATGAATTTTACGGATGTGAAAGCTTCTTCATGGAACCTTTACCAATAAAGAAATGCCTTTAAATAGTGTAAATTATTCTTAAGTGACTCGGTTTTGGAGTAATTTAATTTTCAATGAAATTTTAAGTTTACTATCATTTTTTTCTGAAGATCTGGCAACATTAATATGCTTAGACATACATCATCCAATGTGATTTCGCATTGAATTATCGCGCCATCGACAACTAGTTCTAGTTGTTTAGTTAGTTTTGTAGAATTTTTCAATTTTCAGTTTATTTTGTAGAACGATTTAATGACTAAACGATGACCTGGAAACCGAATTTCCCTGCGACGTGTACATGAGCTATTTGCAACATTTTGTTTGTCCTCTTAAGCAAATGATGTGAAAACAGTTCTAATTTATTATTGCGTTATTCTGTTTTTGACATACAGATTCATCTGCGATGGAAAGAAGTTGCTAATAAACAACCACAACAACATCAATGCGCTATTAAAATATACTCTGTTGCTAACTCTGCTGTATCTCAAATGATATTAACAAGTTAAAATGTAATTCTGAAATGCATTTACTATACCTGTCCTTTTTTATTAAGGTGATGAATGATATTCAAGACACACAACTTTCGGACTGAGGTTTCCGTCTTTGATTCTTACACAACTAACATTGAACAATAACGCAGTCTTAACATTAACACTGTCCATGTGTTGATTCTTCAGTATCTCGTGTGATTTTCATTTTTTTCGTAGGAGGATTGCGTTAATCATGACATAGTGATTGATAATTTTCTGCACATGGTTGTAACGCACTGTTCAGCTTGCCCTCAATGCCGTGGATCAGTATGCATATATGTAACGCTTTAATGGCATCTTTTTTGGGTTTAGCTGCTCATCATCTCATCAGAAAATGTTTTAAATCTAGAATCGCAATAGAAGCCAAATGACTGCTCTTTGTCTGACTTCATTTTCTGTTCTTTTTAATCTCTAAGTTATTGTAACTTCGTCTTACAGTAACATTGCTTTCTCAGAGACAAAGGGGTCTCTGTATTTTCATCTGATGTCAAGCAGGTCTGTTTGTTTTTAAAGACCTAAAATTGTCAAATATTGAACGTCATTTGAATGGAAAATTCTGTGCTCTGGTTTGCATTAAAATAAACTGATCGCAAGTCGTTCTTTTGTGGCTTTTTTTCCATTAAAAGAAGTGAAGTGGTGATACTGTCACACAGCAAAGTGCAAGATTATTAACTAGACCTGGTGACACAACGGATTCATTCAGGACCTGATCATGCATAAAAGCCTTTCAAACACTTCTTTGTAGGGATTTCCAAATAAGGTTAAGGTAACAGAACTGTACTGCTGGGAACTGTAAATCAGTCCTGTAGTTTTAAACTAATAAATACTAAACGATATTTTTAAATTGGTGACAAACAAGTGTTACAAACAAGTTTATTTAGCCTTAGTAAAAAGAATAAACTAAACAAGTGGTAATACATCACTTTAACCTGCTAAATTATGATGCTTAAAGTAACACTCTAGTTTTTGGCCTCATTTTACAAGTCCCCTAGCATTAAACAGTTGAGTTTTACTATTTTTGAATCCATTCAGCAGATTTCCGGGTCTGGTGTGAGAACTTTTAGCTTAGCTTAGCATAAATCATTGAATCGGATTAGACCATTAGCATCTGACAAAAGTTTTGATAATATTCCTATTTTAATCTTAACTCTTCTTTAGTTACATCGTGCACTAAGACCGATGGAAATGAAATGTTGCTTTTTTCTAGGTCAATATGGCTAGGAACTATATTCTCATTCTGGCGTAGTAATCAACTTTGTTACCGTACCATGGCTGAAGCAGATGCAATGATATTATGCAGCACCTGAAAGTAGATTCAATTATATTCATGTTTATTTCTATAGTGCTTTTACAATGTAAATTGTGTCAAAGCAGCTTGACATAGAAGTTCTAGTAAATTGAGTTGAAGTTCAGTTCATTGTGGGTTAATTTTCACTGCTGAAAGTCCAATTACTGAAGAGCAAATCCATCAATGCGCAGCTCCACAAGTCCCAAACCAAGCAAGCCAGGGGCAACAGTGATGAGGAACAAAACTTGAAGAAAGTGAAGGAAAAAAAAAACTTCTTCCAAACGACCATTTCTCCTCTCCCAACTATACAGTAAAGTCCCTTGATTATTATGCCATAATGAGAGTATAGTTTCTTTTCCCATAACAACATAATCAGTATAAGTCAAAAGTATTTATTATGTATTACATGCATCTATTTCTTGAAGTATAAGTAAACCCTGCTGGTGTTAAGTTACACTAAATCATTCATCTTAAATTTGAAGACCACGGTCAATTTTTGTAATGAGAGGTAAATGCCACCATATATATTTGTGGAATAAGAAATGGTGAAATTATCATATGTAAGTAATGGAAAGCTGTGACGATGTGTAGCGTGACGTGTGTTCTTTGGCTGTTAAACAATAAAAAAATTGAATTACAAAAAAAAAAGAAATGATGAAATTACCATACATAATTATCTCTCGGTGACAGTCATGAACTGGCCTCCACAGAGTCCAGATCCGAACATTATAGAGACAACATGGAATGAGCAGGACAGAGGGGAAATAAATAAATAAGACGTCTAAAGCTGAAGTTTATTCATTGTTTACTTTCCTGTTTACTTTTACCTTATTTTTTGATGAAATTTAAGGACTTTACTTGGGAAAATATATATATTAACTGGTCACTTTATTAGGTACACCTTACTAGTACCGGCTTAGACCCCCTTTTGCCTTCAGAACTGCCTTAATCTTTCGTGGCATATACAACAAGGTACTGGAAAATTCAGAGATTTTGCTCCATATTGACATGATAGCATTAGCGAATCTCCTGTTCCACCACATCCCAAAGGTGCTCTATTGGATTGAGGTCTGATGACTGTGGAGGTCATTTGAGTACAGTGAACTCATTGTCATGCTCAAGAAACCAGTCTGAGATGATTCACGCTTTATGACATGGCGCATTATCCTACTGCAAGTAGCCATCAGAAGATGGGTACACTGTGGTCATAAAGGGATGGACATGGTCAGCAACAATACTCAGGTAGGCTGTGGTGTTGACACAATGCTCAATTGGTACTAATGGGCCCAAAGTGTGCCAATTAAATATCCCCCACACCATTACACCACCACCACCAGCCTGAACCATTAATACAAGGCAGGATGGATCCATGCTTTCATGTTGTTGATGCCAAATTCTGACCCTACCATCCGAATGTCTCAGCAGAAATCGTGATTCATCGTACCTGGCAGCGTTTTTACAATCTTCTATTGTCCAATTTTGGTGAGCCTGTGCGAATTGTAGCCTCAGTTTCCTGTTCTTAGCTGACAAGAGTGGCACCCGGTGTGGTGCTGTAGCCCATCTGCCTCAAGGTTGGGCGTGTTGTGGGTTCAGAGAGGCTCGGTTGGCTTCTGCAAACCTCGGTTGTAACGAGTGGTTATTTGACTTACTGTTGCCTTTCTATCAGCTCGAACCAGTCTGGCCATTCTCCTCTGACCTCTGGCATCAACAAGGCATTTGCGCCCACAGAACTGCCCCTCACTGGATATTTTCTCTTTTTTAGACCATTCTCTGTTAACCCTAGAGATAGTTGCGCGTGAAAATCCCAGTAGATCAGCAGTTTCTGAAATACTCAGACCAGCCCGTCTGGCACCAACAACCATGCCACGCTCAAAGTCACTTAAATCAATGTTCTTCCCCATTCTGATGCTCGGTTTGAACTGCATGTCTGCATGCCTAAATGCATTGAGTTGCTGCTATTTGATTGGCTGATAAGAAATTTGTGTTAACCAGCAGTTGGACAGGTTGTACCTTATAAAGTGGCCAGTGTGTGTGTATATATATTAAGTCATGGCTGAAGTAATACTGCTGATGCGTGATGTTATTAATAAGAATGTAGGTGTAATATGTCATTTTCTGCTTTTTACTGTAAAGAGCTTTGTGATTTGTGCCAGTTTTGAATCATCTAAACAATTGAATAGTTTTTTCCTAGTAAAAGTACCACAGCATAAAGTTCAATTAACATTAGATGCTGTACACTGTCCCCCCATGAGTGCCTAGTAATAAGTTAATTATTGTTGTTAATAATATTCCTTCATCAGCTTTTTTTTTTTGTCATGTGAGCAAAGATCACGGATTTTACCCTCAAATGTGGTATGAAAAACACTTTGTTCACAACTGCCTCATCCATGGGATTTATTTTGTGCCATTTCATGAATGAAATCAGCAACGCATTCGTCTCTCTTCAAACATGGAAAACACTACAGCGAAACACGTCACCATCAACAATGCAGCAGACATCAGTGTGATCATCAGCTACTTTCTGGTGGTCATTGCTGTAGGAATTTGGGTTGGTGAAAACTTGTTTTTATGTGACTTGCTGCTGCTAACAGGAAAAATGTGTTTAATTATTTTTCTATATTTCCAATAGTCTACATTTAGGACTAATCGTGGCACAGTAGGCGGCTACTTTCTTGCAGGTCGGACGATGGTGTGGTGGCCTGTGAGTATTAACTAAATGAATATTTTTATAAAACATATTTTAGATTCATAGTTTAACACTTATTGTCTCTTATTATATGTATTTATTTTCCTAACACAGGTGGGAACATCTCTTTTTGCGAGCAATATTGGCAGTGGTCATTTTGTTGGTCTTGCTGGAACAGCAGCTGCGAGTGGAATTGCTGTTGGAGGGTTCGAGTGGAATGTAAGCCATTATATATATATATAATATTCTGTCAATGGAATAAAGACAGGACATACCACTTTGTGGTCCTCACATTAAATTAAAATGACAAAAGTGATTTTATGTACAGTTGAAGTCAGAGTTATTAGCCCCCCTTTGAATTTTGTTTCTTTTTTAAATATTTCCCAAATGATGTTTAACAGAGTAAGGAAATTTTCACAGTATGTCTGATAATATTTTTTCTTCTGGAGAAAGTCTTATTTGTTTTATAAGTTTTTTATTTTTTAACAACCATTTTAAGGTCAAAATTATTAGTCCCTTTAAGCTATATTTTTTTTCGATAGTCTACAGAACAAACCATCATTATACAATAACTTGCCTAATTACCCTAACCTGCCTAGTTAACCTAATTAACCTATATAAGCCTTTAAATGTCTCTTTAAGCTGTATAGAAGTGTCTTGAAAAATATCTAGTAAAATATTATTTACTGTCATCATGGCAAAGATAAAATAAATCAGTTATTAGAGATGAGTTATTAAAACTATTATGTTTAGAAATGTGTTGAAAAAATCTTCTCTCCGTTAAACAGAAATTGGGGAAAAAATAAAACAGGGAGGCTAATAATTCTGACTTCAGCTGTATATTTAAATAATATTAAATGTGAGAAAAGTGTCTTTAATATTTAAAATGCCTTAATAAAATGTCAAAACATCAGTGAAATAATGACGTTCAATGTATATATTTTTCTAAAAATAAAACCAGCTTAGTTATTTAAACATGCTTATTGAAATAATAAGTGGTCATTCCAAATTGTGTCATATTTTAAATTATGTAAAAATTCACAAATGGGTAAAATTTTGTATTGGTATATAATAAAAATATGTATAAATATATAAAATATGCTCATTTTACAACTCCCCTGGAGTTAAACTGCTGAGTTTGACCATTTTCTAATACATTCAGCCAATCTCCAGGTCTGGCGGGAGCAGCTTTAGCTTAGCATAAATCATTGAATTGAATTAGACCATTAGCATCTTGCTCACAAAAAAAAGAGAGTTTTTATAATCTTGCTTGTTTATAAACTTGATTTGTTTGTATTGACTCATCTGTATTGTGTACTAAGACAGATAGAAAATGAAAGATTGCTATTATCTAGGCCGACATGGTTAGAAACTATACTCCCATTCTGGCGTAAAAATCAAGGAACTTTGCTGCTGTACCATGGCTGCAGCAGGCACAATAATATTATGAAGTGCTTAAAAATAGTCCCTAGCTAGGGAACAGCACTGGTAAACTAGGTTCAGGATTTTTTTTTTACTTTTTGTTGTGCATTTTTTGAGCATGCTAATAGTCTAATCCAATTCAATGATATATGCTAAACTACAGTACACTGTAAAAGAATCCATTTGTGTTGGGACCATTTAAAGGAATTAAGCGAACATTAGTTTTTACCAATTTAAGTGGATTAAACATAAAACAATTAAGTTTTTGCCACAGAAAACTGAAGAATTATTTCAGTATTGTATTGTTTTTGAGTGCAAGCTAAAAGTGTTCCTGCCAAACCTGGAGATCGACTGAATGGATTCAAAAATGGTAAAGATCTACCGATTAACAGTAGGGGACTTGTAAAATGAATCTATGTTTTTGAAGTGTTCCATAAGCGTGCTTATTTATATATAGTTTTTTATTACGGCATAAAATTATGCCAGACAACATTTTTAGAATATTGTTACACTGAATTACATTTTTGTGGGGTTTTTCTGTAAATCCTGATAAAAATGCTAAAATCAAACAACAAAACCAGTTAAACAGGACATATTCTAACCTTTCTTTCTTTGTTTGACAGGCTTTATTTATCGTGTTGTTGTTGGGCTGGGTGTTTGTCCCAGTTTATTTAACTGCAGGGGTAGGTTTATTTTATGTACGAATGTTTTTAAAAATCATTTCTGACTTATTATTCATCATACCCAATCTTCTTTTTCAAAAGGTAATTACAATGCCGCAGTACCTCAAAAAAAGATTTGGAGGGTCTAGGATTAGCCTGTATCTCTCAATCATTTCACTCTTCCTTTACATCTTCACAAAGATTTCTGTAAGAACACTTTTACAGTCAAAATAAATTATTACGAAAATTCATAATTAGCTGTTTTCTTTTCTACATGTGAAAGGGCTGCAGTTTTACCTCTCAATGGCTTTTCTCTTCCTGTCCGAGAGCAGGTTGACATGTTTTCTGGAGCGGTTTTCATCCAGCAGGCACTGGGCTGGAATATCTATGTGGCAGTGATTGCTCTGCTCTGTATAACAGCTCTATATACGGTCACAGGTAACATCAGCCATTAATGTATCTCATTTAATTCACATTTAGCAGAATCTTTCATCCAAAACAACCTACATTGAAGATACAGTACATTGTGTAAAAAACACCACTTGAAAATTCTCAGTTTCTCTGGACTACTAGTACTACACTGATATATGTAGGTATATGGATTTGAATAAAATGTTAATATTTGTTTTATTCATTTAAAAAAAAAAAAAAAACATTTTGCTGTTTGTTCCAAAACTTATTTAAAATGAGCTGAAACATCACAATTCTTGAGATGTTTTAGGGCAACTTAATTGTTTTATGTTCAATCAACACACATTTATAAAAACAATTAAGTTTTACTTTTTAATTAACTTAATCAATTTGTGTTGGGATAACCTGAAGGAAATGTGTAGAATTTTTTACTGTGTATAAAGGTCTGATAAAAATGACAATTTGTTAGAATAACAAATGGCTGAAAATCAGGATTATCGCACTAAATATTAGTAACTTAACTCATCTTTTTTGTTATTTTATGGAATTAAAAAAAAAAAACATCTATTTTAAAATTAGAAATCTTGTTAGTGGTTTACAGAATAAATATAAAAATATATTACTCAAACACATAAATAGAAATTGTAAATCCAGAGAAACTGAAGTTTTAAGTGATCTCAACTCTACTCATATTCCACAGTATAAGATTTTCTCCAAAAGAAAAAATAATATCAGACATACTGTGAAAATGTCCTTGCTCTGTTAAACATCATTTTGGAAAATATTTAAAAAAGAAAAAATCATTCAAAGGGGGGCTAATAATTCTGACTTTATTTTAGTCTTATTTGTTTTATTTCGGCTAGAATAAAAGCAATTTTTTTTTAGTTTTAAAAACCATTTTAAGGTCAAAATTATTAGCCCCTTTAAGCTATATATTTTTTCGACAGTCTACAGAACAAACCATCATTATACAATAACTTGCCTAATTACCCTAACCTGCCTAGTTAACCTAATTAACCTAGTTAAGCCTTTAAATGTCACTTTAAGCTGTATAGAAGTGTCTTGAAAAATATCTAGTCAAATATTATTTACTGTCATCATGGCAAAGATAAAATAAATCAGTTATTAGAAATGAGTTATTAAAACTATTATGTTTAGAAATGTGTTAAAAAAAATCTTCTCTCCGTTAAACAGAAATTGTGGAAAAATAAACAGGGGGGCTAATAATTGAGGGGGGCTAATAATTCTGACTTCAACTGTATATATAAACAGATGTCACATTATTTGCTGTATGTAATGTATCTCCAAACAGATTTAGGAGATGATTTTGCTAAACGAACAAAATACAAGACAAATGTGTTAGTAAACACATTCAAAAGTAAAAAGTTACAGTATAAAAAAAAACTTTACTAATGATTTAATTAATACATATACAAAACCACAAACCACCATCATATTGTGAAAGGTTGTCCAATTTCGTGAAAATTGTTGCTTCATCTTGAAAAACTCTAGATTTTACTAAGTGATGATATGCTGATGTGTATATATGAGGCATCTGTGCGTTAGTTAGGTCCATAAATATTTGGACATCGACACAATTCTGACATTTTTGCCTCTATACACTGACACAGTGTATTTTAAATAAAATGAACAAGATGTGCTTTAACTGCAGACTGCCAGCTTTAATTTGAGGGTATTTACATCCAAATCAGGTGAACGCTGTAGGAATTACAACAGTTTTTTAGAGTAGATTAGATTCAATTTTATTGTCATTACACATGTTCAAGTACAGGACAACGAAATGCAGTTTAGGTCTAACCAGGAGTGCAATATGTGCATATGTGCCTCCCACTTGTTAAGGGTCCAAAAGTAACTGGACAAAATAATAATCATAAATCAAACTTTGACTTTTTATTACTTGGTTGCAAATCCTTTGCAGTCAATTACAGCCTGAAGTCTGGAACATATAGACATCACCAGACGCTGGGTTTCATCCCTGGTGGTGATCTACTAGGCCTCTACTGCAACTGTCTTCAGTTCCTGCTTGTTTTTGGGGCATTTTCCCTTAAGTTTTGTCTTCAGCAAGTGAAATGTATGCTCAGTCGGATTAGGATCAGGTGATTGACATGGCCATTCCACTTTTTTTCCCTTTAAAACATCTTTGGTTGCTTTTGCAGTATGCTTTAGGTCATTCTCCATCTGCACTGTGAAGCACCGTCCAATGAGTTCTGAAGTATTTGGCTGAATATGAGCAGACAAAATTTTGGCTGAAACACTTCAGAATTCATCCTGCTGCTTTTGTCAGCAGTTACATAATCAATAAATACAAGAGAACCAGTTCTATTGACAGCTATACATGCCCACGCCATGTCACTACCACCATGCTTCACTGCTTAGGATCATGAGCAGTTCCTTTCCTTCTCCATACTCTTCTCTTCCCATCATTCTGCTACAAGTTGATCTTGATCTCATCTGTTCATAGGATGTTGTTCCAGCACTGTGAAGGCTTTTTTAGAACTCTAATCTGGCCTTCCTCTTTTTGAGGCTCACCAAGGGTTTGCATCTTGTGGTGAACCCTCTGTATTCACTCTGTTGAAGTCTTCTCTTGATTGTTGACTCTGACACACATACACCTACCTCCTGGAGAGTGTTCTTGATCTGGCCAACTGTTGTGAAGGGTGTATTCTTCACCAGGGAAATAATTCTTCAGTCATCCACCACAGTTGTTTCCGGGGTCTTCTGGATCATTTGGTGTTGCTGAGCTCACTGGTGCGTTTCTTCCATTTAAGAATGTTCCAAACAGTTATTTTGGCCACACCTAATGTTTTAGCTATATCTCTGATGGGTTTGTTTTGTTTTTTCAGCCTAATGATGGCTTGCTTGACGGATAGTGACCGCTCTTTGGATCTCATCTTGAAAGTAGACAGTAACTGATTCCAAATGCAAAACTCTGAAATGAACTCTGGACCTTTTATCTGGTCATTGTATTTGGGATAATAAGGGAATAACACACACCTGGCCATAGAACAGCTTAGAAGCCAATTGTCCAATTACTTTTGGAACCTTAACAAGTGGGAGGCACATATGCAAACTGTTGTAATTCCTACATCGTTCACCTGATTTGGATGTAAATACCCTCAAATTAAAGCTGACAGTATGCAGTTAAAGCACATCTATTAATTTTAATTGTGTTGGTGTACAGAGCCAAAAATGTTAGAATTGTGTCGATGTCCAAATATTTATGGACCTGACTGTATATACAGTTGAAGTCAACATTATTAGCCCTCATGTGGTATATTTTCTTTTTCTTTTTCAAATATTTCCCAAATTATGTTTAACAGAGCAAGGAATTTTTCACAATATTTCCTATAATATTTTTTCTTCTGGAGAAAGTCTTGTTTGTTTTATTCCAGCTAGAATAAAAGCAGTTTTATTTTTTTAAACCATTTTAAGGTCAATATTATTAGCCCTCTTAAGCTATATATTTTTTCGATTGTCTACAGAACAAACCATTGTTATACAATGACCTGTCTGATTACCCTAACTTGCCTAATTAACCTGGCTTGGCCTTTAAATTGCACTTCACGCTGAATACTAGTATCTTGAAAAATATCTAGTAAAATATCATGTACTGTCATCATGGCAAAGATAAAAGAAATCAGTGACTTACAATCTTTGTAAAAGGATCACTTTTGAACAGGCAATTTTTGGAACAATAATCTATTAAGCTTTCCCCATTTGTGAAGGTTCAAAAAATGTTAATACTTAACACATAATGTCTCTGTAGGTGGACTGGCTGCTCTGATGTACACAGATACGGTCCAGACATTTGTTATCATTGCTGGAGCCTTTGTGCTCATGGGATTCTGTAAGTACCCGTTGTTTGGAGTTCAGAATTCATCGGCTTATTGCTACTCAGGTATTTTGGTGACAGTTTGTACTTTGACAAAGTCATATTTCCAAAGAAAAGACAACACAAGGACAGGACCTTTTAATAATTGTTTTTTTTTTCTGTTAAACATTATCTAAGTTTATCGTAGGGGGGAAAACAGATTTAACAAGTAGTACTGAAAAAGGATTAAAATATAGAGCCTGAAGGCCTGTTTACATTAATTCATTTTCTGTATAGATTTTCTCACTGCAGTTGAAAAAATTGAGACGTCCAATAAATTAATAAATGGAAAAAAAATTACCATTACTTTTCCACTGTTCT
The DNA here is from genome assembly GCA_903798195.1 of Danio kyathit. Lineage (NCBI taxonomy): Eukaryota > Metazoa > Chordata > Actinopteri > Cypriniformes > Danionidae > Danio > Danio kyathit. The sequence continues at coordinate 18,710,576 of LR812533.1, read as the reverse complement.
ACTTTTTTTTTCTAAATGTGTTATACAGTTGAAACCAGAAGTTTACATACACTCTTAAAAAAGGAACATAACCATTTTTTTTAAAAATGTCTGATGGTAAATCATACTAAACGTTTACTATTTTAGGTTCGTTAGGATTAACTTAATCATTTACATTTGCTAAATGCCAGAATAATGAGAGAATTTTTTTGAGACTTTTTTATTAATTTCTAGACAGTAAAAAGTTTACATACATTTCCTTGGTATTTTTTTAGCTTTGCTTTTAAACTGTATAACTTTGGTCAAATGTTTTGGGTATCCTTCCACAAGCTTCTCACAATAGTTTGCAGGAATTTAGGCCCATTCCTCCTCACAGAATTGGTGTAGCTGAGTCAGATTTGTAGGCTGTATTTCTTGCACAAGCTTTTTCAACTCTGCTCACAAATTTCTATAGGCTTGAGTCAGGGCTTTGTGATGGCCACTCCAAAACATTCACCCTGTTGTCCTTAAAGCACATTTTAATTAATTTGGCAGTATGCTTAGGGTCATGGTCTGTTTGGAAGACCCATTTGTGGCCAAGTTTTAATTTCTTGGCTGATGTCTTGAGATGTTGCTTCAGTATTTCAACATAATGTTCTTTCTTCATGATGCCACCTATGCTGTGAAGTGGACCAGTCCCTCCTGCAGCAAAACAGCCCCACAACATGATGCTGCTGCCCCCATACTTCACAGTTGGGATGGTGTTCCTAAGCTTGTAAGCTTTCCCCTTTGTCCTCCAAATGTAACACTGATCATTATGGCCAAACAGTTCAATCTTAGTTCCATCAGACCACAGGACATGTCTCCAAAAATTATTCTTTTTCCCAGTGTAATTTAGCAAATTTTAATCTGGCTTTTTTGTTGATTCTGGCTTGTTGATTTTCCCATGTTGTCACTCAAGGAAGCAGTGTGTTTGAGGTTTAACTTAAATACTATTCTACAGTTGTGCCTCCAATTAACTCAAATGTTGTCAATTAGCCAATCAGAAACTTCCAAAACCTTGACACCATCATCTGAGCTTTATCATCATCTGAGGCATAATAATCTTATTGTATGTAAACTTGACTTTCAAGAAAAGTTATAACAATTTCTTAAAAAATCTCTCTCTCATTATTCTGCTATTAAGCATAACAGAAACAAATGTGATAATCCTAACTTACCTAAAAGAGAAAAAGTTTAGTCACATTAACATCTGACTTTTTTTTTAAATGGTTATGTGCCTTTTTATACAGTGTATGTAAACTTCTGGTTTCAACTGTAATACAAACTTCTTAAATGTAAATTATTGTTATTAAAATGCTCACTTATAAACAAAAAAAAAGGTATAAAATAATAGTGTTTGAATAGGACAGTGGGCACAACCTTTCTAAAGCAATGCTAACCCTGCTTCAAAGCAAGTTTGTTGCACTGAAAAAAATAATATGACAAAAAGCCATCATTAGAAAAGCTGTGTGTTTCTTTAACTTATTTTTATAAGATAATCAGGTTCAACTAATATTTTTTATAAGTCGTACAAAGTTTAACTTATATTTTTAGTCAGTTTGACTGATGTAAGTTGAAATAGCAAGAAAAAAAATCCTTTGATTTAACTAAAAAAAGGCAGTTAGAATTTCTTACAGCTATTTGTAACTTTTTAATTAAATGGCTAATTTGTATGAACCTGTACAATCTCATTCATACATTTTAAAGTTGCCATGAAATCTAAATGTATTCTTCTTATTTTTATCTGTAAATTAATTTGCCCTCATAAACTTTAATCAAATACCATCAACTTCCCTCCCTCTTGAAACAACTTTCTTCACTTCCTGGTCTCGTTTCTGCTCTGAATTTGTCTATTCGTCAAATGTACTTCATTTAGTTAGCAATGCCCATCTTTTAACTATCCAATCATTGGTTCCTAAAAAAAACTCAATTCACATTTTTTTTCTTAATTGACCCTTCGCTAAGCCACACCCGAAAACCGCCACACATCAATCGTGGCTTAGCAACCGAAGGTACATGCAGGAGGGCTGTCAAGCTTTCGAGCAAGGGAAATAAGCCAAAGCGTTGTGCCTATGGATTGTGCAAACCTGATACCCGGTATCCTAAAAGTTGGGACGGGGTGGTGGAATTTTCTTTCCCTTTTCAAAACCTAAAACCCAAGGGGAGAAATGCCAGCGTGGATCAATCTGTGTGAGGGGCCGTAAAAGCAGCACAATCCAGTCATTTTCCATCTGTTTCAAGCTACGAATATTTGGATTACATATCAACAGAATAAAACAGAGATATGATCACAAACTGAGCACTTGCGATCAATATACTTCACCCACAGCAGTTTTTCAGTCATTTATAACCCTCATGCCTATGTCAGAGGCTGAGCTACAATTCACTGATGTTCATGTCTCTCTTTAGGAGATTTAGTCATTGGTGACGATGTTATAGCGGGTTAGTGTCTGCTTTTATATTTGGTGTCGGATTAGTATTTGCTGGTAGGGAAAATCTATTTGTTCCCTTCTGCTATTTATAATTTGATTTGCATTTCTATTTATTTAGTTTTTCCACTTAACTGCAAATTAGAATAGAAACGGTATAAAAAAGCACACAAACGTACTGAACATTGTTATGGGTCAATGATGCTAATATTCGGCACAAATCCATCAATTTCCCCTTTCTGGCCTTTTCTTTCTATGAATGAATTATGTAGAAGCACTGTCCATGCGTGTTTCCTCATGGGTTAGTAACGCTATATTTCATTGCACAACAATAGTCTATCAGGCTTTTTGGCTAAAAAAGAGAAATCACGATTTAATTTATTATTAGATTATTTTTAAATTTCACCTCTCCTGCTGTCCATGAACTAAGCTGTTGAATGGTCAGCGTATGAGGCGGCTAGGCTGTAGCCTCAATTTTGATTCAATTATTTTCTAATCGTTGCGTATTATGTCATGAATATACCCCTGTAATGCATACTGCAGCCCTATTTTGTCTGGTTTTCTCAGATATCTCACCTGTTCACCAAAAATGACTAATTATATCTCTGGCAATGTCTGACACCGGCGCATACATATTGTAATAGACGTGCCAGGCATGAAAGCTTGAAAGGCTTAGCGACAGTAACTAAGGGGGGCGGGGCTTAGTGATAGTCAAATCAGGACTATTTTAAGTGGATGTACTTCACAACAGTGAAAAAAAGGACAATCTTACCTTCCATTTCATGGCAACTTTAATATGATTTGCTTATCCCTCAATGACGGTTGGGTTTAGGGGTGGGGTTTAAGGCTATGTCTATTTTTAGAAATTGCACAGTTTCATACAAATACAATAAAATGAAATCGTATGAATTAGCCCCTTTCTGCCAATACGTAAAATAGCTACGTTTTCTTGTGAGAAAAAAATGCTAACCTTTTATGTTTCTTTATTTAGGATTCGACAGCCAATTGTGATTTTCTTCATCAGGCATGAAATACAGCATGCTGTTTATAAAAGGCCATTTTAGCATTTTAAGATCAAATTGCTTTACTTGAAATTAAGAAAATAACCCCATGTTTTGTATATCATTTTAAAGGTATATCAATATCCACAAGCTACTTATTTGATATCAGTTCAATACTGCAATATCAATGTGTCCAACCCTACACTGTAAAATAATTCCACTATTTTACACCTTTTTTCCGGCAGCTGGGGTACTGAAAAAAAAAGTGAAATAACGGGCGTTAAATTACAGAAATGTACCGTAAAATACTGGACGTTAAATTACATAAATATACAGTTATTTGATGGTAAATTTCTGTAATTTAATGTCTGTTATTTTACGGTAAATTTCTGTGCTTTAATGTCTGTTATTTTATGGTAAATTTCTGTAATTAAACGTCCGTTATTTTACAGTAAATTTCTGTAATTTAATGTCTGTTGTTTTACAGAAAATTTCTGTAATTTAATGTCTGTTATTTTACAGTAAATTTCCTTTAATTTAATGGTCATTTTTACTGTAAATTTCTGTAATTTAACGTCTGTTATTTTACGGTAAATTTCTGTAACTTAATGTCTGTTGTTTTACGGTAAATTTCTGTAATGTACCATCTGTTGTTTTACAGTAAATTTCTGTAATTTAACTTTTGTTATTTTATGGTAAATTTCTGTAATTTAACGTCTGTTATTTTAGGCAAAATTTCTGTAATTTAACATCTGTTATTTTACAGTAAGTTTCCTTTAATTTAATGGCCGTTTTTACAGTAAATTTCAGTAATTTACAGCAATTTTTTTTTTGGTAAATTTCCTTTAATTTAACATCCAATATTTTACGGTAAATTTCTGTAATTTAACGTCTGTTGTTTTACGGTACATTTCCTTTAATTTAACATCCAATATTTTACGGTAAATTTCTGTAATTTAACGTCTGTTGTTTTATGGTACATTTCTGCAATTTACTTTTGTTATTTTACGGTAAATTTCTGTAATTTAATGGCCATTATTTTACGGTAAATTTCGTTTAATTTAACATCCAATATTTTACGGTAAAATTCTGTAATTTAACGTCTGTTGTTTTACGGTATATTTCCTTTAATTTAACATCCGTTGTTTTACGGTAAATTTCTGTAATTTAATACCCATTCATTCATTTATTTTCTTGTCGGCTTTGTCCCTTGCGGGGTCGCCACAGCGGAATGAACCGCCAACTTATCCAGCACGATTTTACGCAGCGGATGCCCTTCCAGCCGCAACCCATCTCTGGGAACTTCCACACACACATTCATACACTACGGACAATTTAGCTTACCCAATTCACCTGTACTGCATGTCTTTGGACTGTGGGGGAAACCGGAGCACCCGGAGGAAACCCACGCGAACCCAGGGAGAACATGCAAACTCCACACAGAAACGCCAACTGACCCAGCCCAGCCGAGGTTCGAACCTACGACCCAGCGACGTTCTTGCTGTGAGGCAACAGCACTACCTACTGCGCCACTGGGTTGCCCTTAATACCCATTATTTTACGGTAAATTTCCTTTAATTTAACATCCATTGTTTTACAGTAAATTTCTATAATTTAATGTATGTTGTTTTATGGTAAATTTCCTTTAATTTAACATTCGTTGTTTTACGGTAAATTTCTGTAATTCAACTTTTGTTATTTTATAGAAAATTTCTGTAATTTAACATCTGTTATGGGCAACGCAGTGGCGCAGTAGGTAGTGCTGTTGCCTCACAGCAAGAACTTCGCTGGGTCGCAGGTTCGAACCTCGGCTGGGCTGGGTCAGTTGGCGTTTCTGTGTGGAGTTTGCATGTTCTCCCTGCGTTCCCGTGGGTTTCCTCCGGGTGCTCCGGTTTCCCCCACAGTCCAAAGACATGCAGTACAGGTGAATTGGGTAAGCTAAATTGTCCGTAGTGTATGAGTGTGAATGTGTGTGTGTGGAAATTCCCAGAGATGGGTTGCGGCCGGAAGGGCATCCGCTGCGTAAAATCGTGCTGGATAAGTTGGTGGTTCATTCCACTGTGGCGACCCCGCAAGGGACAAAGCCGACAAGAAAATGAATGAATGAATGAACATCTGTTATTTTACAGTAAGTTTCCTTTAATTTAATGGCGGTTTTTACGGTAAATTTCTGTAATTTACAGCTATTATTTTATGGTAAATTTCCTTAAATTTAACATCCATTGTTTTACAGTAAATTTCTGTAATTTAACGTCTGTTGTTTTATGGTAAATTTCCTTTAATTTAACATTTATTATGTTACCGTAAATTTCTGTAATTTAACGGCTGTTGTTTTACGGTACATTTCTTTTAATTTAACATCTGTTGTTTTATGGTAAATTTCTGTAATTTAACTTTTGTTATTTTACTGTAAATTTCTGTAATTTAATGTATGTTGTTTCATGGTAAATTTCCTTTAATTTAACATCCGTTGTTTTATGGTAAATTTCCTTTAATTTAACATCCTTTGTTTTACAGTAAATTTCTGTAATTTAACGTCTGTTGTTTTACGCTTAATTTCTGTAATTTAACTTTTGTTATTTTACGGTAAATTTCTGTAATTTAATGGCCATTATTTTACGGTAAATTTCCTTTAATTTAACATCCATTATTTTTTGGTAAATTTCTGTAATTTAACGGCTGTTGTTTTACGGTACATTTCCTTTAATTTAACATCTGTTGTTTTATGGTAAATTTCTGTAATTTAACTTTTGTTATTTTACGGTAAATTTCTGTAATTTAATGGCCATTATTTTACGGTAAATTTCCTTTCATTTAACATCCATTATTTTACGGTCAATTTCTGTAATTTAACGGCTGTTGTTTTATGGTACATTTCCTTTAACATCTGTTGTTTTACGGTAAATTTCTGTAATTTAATGGCCATTATTTTATGGTAAATTTCCTTTAATTTGACATCCATTGTTTTACAGTAAATTTTTGTAATTTAACGTCTGTTGTTTTATGGTAAATTTCCTTTAATTTAACATCCGTTGTTTTACAGTAATTTTCTGTAATTTAACTTTTGTTATTTTACGGTAAATTTCTGTAATTTAACTTTTGTTATTTTACGTTAAATTTCTGTAATTTAATGGCCATTATTTTACGGTAAATTTCGTTTAATTTAACATTTGTTGTTTTACAGTAAAATTCTGTAATTTAACGGCCAATATTTTATGGTAAATTTCCTTTAATTTTACATCTGTTGTTTTAGGGTAAATTTCTGTAATTTAATGTCTGTTGTTTTACAGTAACTTTCTGTATTTTAACGTCTGTTATTTTACAGTAAACTTCTGTAATTTAACATCTGTTGTTTTACGGTAAATTTCCTTTAATTTAACATCTTTTGTTTTACGGTAAATTTTTGTAGTTTAACGACCATTATTTTACGGTAAATTTCCTTTGATTTTCATCTGTTGTTTTACAGTAAATTTCTGCAATTTGACACCTGTTGTTTTACAGTAAATTTCTGTAATTTAACTTGTTATTTTACGGTAAGATTTTATAATTTAACGTCTGTTGTTTTACAGTAAATTTCTGTAATTTAATGGCTGTTATTTTACGGTAAATTTCTGTAATTTAAACGTCTCTTATTTTACAGTAAATTTCCTTTAATTTAATGGCCATTTTAACGGTAAATTTCTGTAATTTAACGTCTGTTATTTTACGGTACTTTTCTGTAATTAATGTCTGTTATTTTACGGTAAATTTCTGTATTTAATGTCCGAAATTTTACAGTAAATTTCCTTTAAATTACCGCCCGTTATTTTACGGTAAATTTCTGTAATTTAACATCTGTTATTTTACTGTAAATTTTTTGGTAATTTATTGGCTGTTATTTTATGTTTTTTTCTGGTACCCCAGCTGCCTGAAAAAAAAATAACAGATTTTTTTTACAGTGTAATATAAACTGATCATTGTGTTGTCCCGCACAGCTTTTTATGAAGTTGGAGGCTACAGTGCTTTACTGGAGAAGTATAATTCGTCACTGCCATCTCAGACATTGTCCCTAAACCCTTATGAGTACAACATCTCTCAACACTGTTACACTCCACGAGAGGATGCCTTTAATTTGCTTAGGGATCCCACAACTGGTGACCTGCCGTGGCCTGGTGTGATATTTGGCATTGCAATTATCGGCAGCTGGTACTGGTGTACTGATCAGGTGAGAACAGGGTATTTAAGAATTATACATAATGTTGTCGACTTCTTTGTTTAACTCTTTGAATGTTGTATTGAGCAGGTAATCGTGCAGCGCTGTTTGGCCGCTCGCAGTCTGACGCATGTGAAGGCTGGATGCATTTTGTGTGGATACCTCAAACTGCTCCCAATGTTTCTGATGGTGTTTCCAGGCATGATCAGCAGAGTGCTTTACCCTGGTGTGTGTTTTAGTAATGTCTCCATATTTAATATCTTATGTTTTTATAGTTTTTTTGATCAGAGTTAACTACAATAAGATTTTTTTTTTTTTGTCAGATGATGTAGGTTGTGTGGAGAAAAGTGTCTGTAAAGAAGTGTGTGGTACTGAAGTAGGATGCTCCAACATTGCCTATCCAAAACTGGTGGTTTCAGTCATGCCAACAGGTAAAAGCTATTTTGGGATTGAAAGTGGTTTTTAATTATTAGCTTTCATTCCTCAGATCAGCCAAAAATAAGTTTCTTTCTTCTGTTGAACACATAGGAAGATATTTTGGAGAATGTTTGAAACCAGCAGCCACTGGCTTCCATATTGTTTTTGGTTCCAATGTATGTCAATGACTGCTTTTTTCCAACATTCTTCAGAATATCTTGTTTTGTGTTCAACAGAAGAAAGTAATGGACCCTTTTCAAAAGACGATGATGGTGCATTTAGCATTTTGGTCATCAGCATCTTAATTCCTTGAAAGTTTTTAACACCTTGAAAATATCTGTACATTTATGCGTTATATCATCTTTGCATCAAATTACAAAAAAATAATTTGTGTTTCTAATGCAGCGTCTATGGGCGGGACAGTAAATTTGGCATTGTTCTCTCTTCTGGCTGCCGTTATCAGTCAAAAGTTTTTCTTTTAATATTGGATCCAAGAGCAATAGGGGAGAGCGAGGACGAAAGTAACATTTTTCATAAAAAACTAATTTAAAAAATTATGTTTTTAGCAGAAATATATTTTTGCTGTGGTTACTAACTCAAAAGAGTGGTCTATCAAAATCAGGTGTTATTTTGTATCAGTGTAAAACAACTCCAGTATATTTCATCAGGGATGAAAGTAACAAACGGGTGGGTCACTCAACAATATTTGCTAGATTTACTGGCTTAATCTTGTTTATTTTAAATATACCTGACTATGACCTTGTTAATGGCCGGCAGCTAGCTCTCTGGAACTCTTACATGTTCGCCCACTGAAACTAAGCAGGGCTGAGCCCGGTCAGTACCTGGATGGGAGACCACATGGGAAAGCTAGGTTGCTGCCGGAAGTGGTGTTAGTGAGACCAGCAGGGGGTGCTCAACCTGCGGTCTGTTTGGGTCCTAATGCCAGTATAGTGAAGGGGACACTATACTGCTCAGTGAGTGCCGTCTTCGGATGAGACGTTAAACCGAGGTCCTGAATCTCTATGGTTGTTAAAAATCCCATGATTTTCTTTTGAAAAAGAGTAGGGGTTTAACCCTGTGATCCTGGCCAAATTTACCCACTGGCCTCTGTCTATCATGGCCTCCTAACCATCCCCATATCATAATTGGCTTCATCACTCCGTCTCCTCTCCACCAATCAGCTGGCGTGTGGTGTGCGGTCTTTTGTCCTTTATTTTTGCAACAAAAAAAAATTCAACTACATTTTCATTTTTACTTTCACTTTCATCAAATGTTTCAAAAGCAATAAACAATGCAAAAAGTTGAAATTTTCTACAATTTTTGAATATTTTTTAATATGAATAATAAGGTATGGCATTTAGCAGTGGGACATAAATAACAGTGTTACTTTTGTCCCCACAGGAACTTTAGCCATTTAAACCTGATTTACTTTTAAACTGAAAAGCTTAAGGATGTGTTATTGCACTAAATAACCTGTAGATTGATCATTAGTGTGACACATGAAAAGAGAAACACAACTTGTAATAAGGAAAAAAGAACCACTACAATAATTTACTTTTCGCACTTAAAAACTGAAATTCGGACCTAACCACAGGACACGGTCCTCAAATCACATGATATTTGACAGCTCCATCAAGAGTTGCATGCTGAATGTGCTGTTATAGCCTGGAAATCAAATATTGTCAGGGCTTCGAGAAAATTACTTTGTTACTTTCGTCCCACATTACTTTCGTCCCCGCTCTCCCCTACTAAACATTTATTTCTGGTACTCTCCCATTGATTGCTCTCTAAGTTTACCTAACTGTTATGACTTCTGCTGTGGAGATACCCAGAAATGTGCAAGGGGTCAGTACATAAAAGTTTAGAACCACATGAATGTGAGTAAATGGTGAGGAAATAATTATTTATGGGTGAACTATGCCTTTAATTTCTGTTCTTATTTCTGTTGCCTCTGCACAGGTCTCAGAGGTTTAATGCTGGCAGTCATGTTAGCAGCTCTCATGAGCTCACTGGCATCTATCTTCAACAGCAGTAGCACCTTGTTCACCATGGACATTTGGACTCGTATCCGGCCTCAAGCTAGAGATAAGGAGCTCATGATAGTTGGAAGGTTTGGCATTATTCAGTTAGTTATTAGTGCCATATTCACCGCCACGGTCTGCCTGTGCATTAGTGTCAAAATCTGCTCTTCATTAATGAGAGAAAACATTATGATCACCCCTGTCCTGTGGTGTCCGGCGCTCAGACATTAGCAAGTCCTGTGGGTTGTGAGGTAGAGCCACCATGAATTGAACTTGTTGGTCCAGCCCATTCCACCAGGTGCTTTATTCGATTGAAATCTGAGAAATTTCAGAAGGCCAGAGCAACACCTTGAATCCTTAATCATGTCCTTCAAACTATTCCTGAACAGTATGTGCAGTGTTACATGGTGTGTTATCAGCTTTAAATGTCCACTTCCAACACAGAACACCGCTGTTATTAAGGGTAGCTGGTCTGCAACAATGTTTCTCTAGATCAGGGGTGCTCATCTCTTTTCCAGGAGATCTACCTTCCTACAGAGTTCAGCTCCAACCCTCATCCAACACACCTGAAGCAATCAATTAAAACCCGAACAGCACCTGATAATTACAGACAGGTGTGTTTGGTGAGGGTTGGTTGCAACTGAAATCTGAAAAAAGGTAGACCTAGAGGAACAAGGTTTGGTCACCCCTGCTCTAGATAGAATGATACATTTCAGTCTGAAGGTTTCCCAGCAGAAAATTGCCCGTAGCGCCAAACTCCCTCAATTGGTTGACCTTTATGCACTGCTCTGGCATCCAGTTCCAGTGCTCACATTAACATTGTAGTCACTTTTGATGGTGGACAAGGGTCGTTTTAGGCACTCTGAAAAGTCTGTGGCAATGCGACCCCATACAGAACAGAGTGTGATGGACTGTGTGTTGAAGCATTGCTCATATATCCATTATTAAAGTTTTGCATGACTTGTGTCACAGTAGGCCTTGTTAGCATACACCAGATGGGACTGTCCCTCTTCAGACCACCAATGTTAAATTCTCACCACTGTAACATCTTGCCATACCAGAGACTCTTGTATTATGAAATAACAAATTGGTTCTTGTCAAAGAGGCTCAGATCACAATTCCTGCCCATTTATTCTTTTCTCCTTCATCCAACGTGGTGATTACGAGAACTGATTGCTTTCCAACTTGATCAATATGAAGATGATCAATATTCCCTTCACCTTTGACAGGTCACAGGTCAAAATGTTTTGTTTGCTATATCAGTGAAAATAGCATGAAATTGTTCCTGAATTTAACCAGTTGTGCAATATCTGCTCATCACCATTGATGAGGTTGGGTTTAGAGGCAGGCAATCAAGCTTAATTTGTGTGCATTTTGAAAGGAATCAAATTGCTAAAGCTTAAAATAAGTATGTTTTCTCATGACACCAGCTTGGTTGTCAACCATAACATAAAAAAAATAGCTTAAACCAGCCTAAGCTGGTTGGCTGGTTTTAGCTGGTTGACCAGCCTGGTTTTAGAGGGGTTTTGGCCATTTCCAGCCTGGGCTTAGCTGGTTTCTAGCCATTTCCAGCCTGGCTTTAGCTGGTCATCTCCCAGCTTGACCAGCTAAGAGCAGGCTGGAAATGGCTAGAAACCAGCCTGGAAATGGAAACGACCAGCTACAACCAGCCAAGTCTGGTTTAAGCTGTTTTTTTCACTAATGAGGGGTTCTCAGGCTGCGTCCGAAATCGCATACTTCTATACTATACAATACACTAAACAGTATGCGAGCCGAGTAGTATGCCTGATTTTGAGAATATTAACAACAGTATGCGAGAAGTACCAGGATGACCTATTACTTTCGGCGAGATTTTAAAGTGCGCATTCGATGGATGCTACGCTATCCCATGATGCACCACGAAAGAATTCATGAATGAGAGTGAAGCGATGCAACTGATGCGGGTAAGTCACATGATGTTAACAAAATGGTGGATGTAGTACGTCAGTTTCATTCATACTGTATAGACTAGAGCGTATTTTTTAATGGTCTAGTAGTAAATTCAAAGTCAAATGCAGTACCTACTGAGTAGTAGGCGGTTTCAGACGCAGCCTCAATCTTGGTCTTGGAGGTCCGGCGTTCTGCAGATTTTAGCTCCAACTCCAATCAGACACACCTGGGCTAGCCAATCAAGCTCTTACTAGGCTTTCTAGAAACATTCTTGCAGGTGTGTTGAGGCATGTTGGAGCTAAAATCTGCAGGACACCAGACCTCCAGGACCAAGTTTGAGAACACCTGACATAAAGTATAGGGAAATTACAAACATTACAAACTGTACAGTAAATAAATCAAATTAACATTTTCATAGTTGTCAATATTACTGAATTAATTTAAAAACTCAATATAAATTTACCCAAGTAAATAAATAAGACTCAATGATGGGCTAAATATCTGTGGATTTCTGTGCACGCATATGCTGTTTGGGCCTAAGTAAATGTTATAGTTATATAATGGGTAAATTCTATAGTTACAGTTGTATAACAACAACAGTAAATAGTCAGTTCTTTGTCATTTTCAAACAAATTAAAAAATGAATTTGGTACTTGGAGTTGAATGTGCATTTGTATTTCTTTTATCTTCATGATTTTCATTGTTTTAACATTCATAACAGGGTGTGGATACTCTGCATTGTTGGCATAAGCATATGCTGGATCCCAGTTGTCCAGGCAGCCCAGAGTGGTCAGTTATTTGACTACATCCAGTCTGTGACAAGTTACTTAGCTCCTCCTATTGCAGCAGTCTTCTTCCTTGCCATTTTTGTGAAAAGGGTCAACGAGTCAGTAAGTAATTCTCGCCTTACGTATTCATGCCTTATTCCTCCAACAAAATGTACCAAAAGCCTACCTTTTGTTCCTCAGGGGGCTTTTTGGGGCCTGATGGGAGGACTGGTTATGGGTCTGTGTCGCATGGTACCAGAGTTTGTATTTGGCTCAGGAAGCTGCCTCAAACCATCCGACTGCCCAAAAGTCATATGTGGAGTCCATTACCTTTACTTTGCCATACTGCTCTTCTTTTGCACTGCTATTCTTGTGCTCTTCATAAGCTATAACACACCACCTATAAAGGACAAACATGTAAGTTCTTTAATCAACTGCTAAAGCTGGTAAAGACTACTACTTTTTAATAATAGCATTCACCTTTCTCTTTTTGCCAAGCTCCATCGCCTTGTCTTTACCCTACGCCATTCTACAGAAGAAAGGGTCGATCTGGACTGGGAGGAAGAGGAACGAGGAAGGAAAGCTCGAAGAGAGGCAGATGAAAAGAGGAGAGCCAAAAATGATGAAGATCAAAGTAAGATGACAAGCATCATTTCAGTAGACAAAATGTGTGTGTTGTAGATTACCTGTCCAGTCTTGTGTCTGGAAGGTCACTATCATGCAGATATAAGCCCAATCCTAATTAAACACACCTCAAGTCATCTAAGCATGGCCTTAAAGATAAATACAAGCTTCTAGTTGTGTGTTGAAGGCTGAAGCTGAAGATACACTTCCTTATTACAATAGTTTTTTTGTGATGTGTTGGACAGCATTAATAGACAAACCAGCAGATCAACCACATTGTAAAATTGTTTTGGTCATTCTTAAATCCCTTAGACAAAGTCCATCATCAAAATGGTTGGTATTATTACCTCCAGATGTGTATTGAATGGCTGCGCTCCCAAAGAGTGTTCTCATAGCTTTAAAATCCACCACACGTTCATTGTGTTTTGTATTCCGAGGCACAAGTCATTTATTATTTAAGAAAAAATGCTCATGGTGCCTTGCCTTCTCCTACCACACCAAATTCCATTTTTCTTTTTGATACTTGGGCCAGTTTATCAGGAAGGGATGATTTTGTTCTTTGACTAAATGGATGAAATAGGTGCTTTATTCGCAAATGATTTGTGCGATATTACATTTTTAAACATAGGTTAAATTAGCATCTTTTGATGGAAACAGCTACTGACAATACCTCTTCAAGAGGTTATACAGTTTTGGATGCAGCCAAACGTTGCATGACTGAACACTTGGTTAGTGGTCAAACTAAATTCACTACTGTTGATAAACATCACTCTTTGCTTTTTGTCATAGTTGAACGTGGTGAACGATCCATCATGATGAAGATTATTGGCTGGTTTTGTGGCATAAGTGATACACAAGCTCCGGAGCCTACAGAGGAGGAAGTGACTGAAGCATCAAAACAATTACCAGATATAAGTGAAAACCCACTGTGGAAGAATATAGTCAATGCTAACGCTCTTATAATGATGACTGTGGCAGTTTATTTTTGGGGCTTCTATGCATGATGAGGAACATGCTGACCTAGCACATGAATCAGTGTTTCCCAATCCCGGTCTTGAAGTAATTCGCAACACTGCATGTTTGGTAGGTCTCCCTACTCAAACACACCTGATTAAACTCATCAGTATGTTATCGGTGACTGTGGAGACAAGAGTGTCGGATAAGGGAGATATCTAAAGTGCAGACTGTTAGGTGTGCAGATCAAAGTTGGGAAACACTGATTGAAACTCTTTGAAATGTTCTACACAATCTGTTAATCAGTGCATTTGATAAAATCTGCCTGTGAAAATACAACTTTAGTAAATCACTGAAAATGCAATGGAATCATAATTTGGTGTATAGAATTTCACTGTTGAGATTCTTAAATAAAATACCTTGTTTAAAAACATGAGATTTTGTAAAATGTTTGTCAAATAAAGTAAACTAAATTACCCCAACCCCCAAGTAAGATTCTATTTATAAAAGGTGCATTATTGAGTATTAAATGTAACAACTTAAATAATCATTTGGTCAAAATTCAGTATTTTTTAGTTCCAAAGCACAACAAACTGAAGAAAAACGACTAGAGATAGCGATAGTAAGACAATAGTGCAATTATCCCCTCAAGTTCAAACCCAGTATGTCATATAAAAGCAATTCATATGAATATTGCATTAGAATACAGTAGTCCCTCGTTGTAACACGGTTCACCTTTCCCAGCCTCGCAGTTTTGCGTTTTGGTGCAATTTGACATGCTTTTTTTCCCAGCGCATTGTGTTTTGCGTCCTGATTGGCTGTAGACCATTGTCAATCAAACTTCTCTGTGTTTCCTGTACAGTACAGAATGCGTTCACCTTGCCAAATTAACATAGATCTTCGATCACTAGCAGTGAGTTTCAACAAGGATACAATAGGGTTGTAATTGTCCACAGCAGGACTATTGTAAAAGGGGTCGCACATCCTGCATTTTAAAATTGTAAACATAGCTGTATATCAGGGCACGCACACCGCTGTCTGCGGTGTCCAGTTACGACTCAAGACACCATTCATGTTTCTGCCATGCCACAGAGTGCCCTTTGAATAATTTTATTTAAAAAAACATGTTAATGTGAGCGTCCGGTTTGTGTTACTTCCAACTGTCATGTGCACGGCGCATTCGCTGTGCGACCCCCTTAAAGCCTGGTTTATACTTCTACGTCAACTGATCGGCATGACCCACTGCGTGCTGTTTGTGTTGCTCTGCAATAACACTTCTGAAACGCTAGCTGGCAGTGAGGTTTTTATGTTCATGTCGAGTTTCTTTGCGGGTGTTTTGTTTATTCTGAACGCTAGTTCAGTACAAGTAGTTAAAATGTGCTCATTTTGAGACGGAACCGACAGACACGCAACAACTTTAATCATAAGGTAATCACAAAACAACAATTTCCATCTGGAGCTCGTTCACAGGACTTGACACTTGTAAACACTCGGTCCCACCCACACTCGTCAGCATTACCAAGCAGACCAATCGCAGAGCTTGAGCTACACATCATTGCGACGTATAATTTTTGAGAGGTGCGTGTCAGCCACGTCAAGGGCTATGCGACCGTGCGAAAGCTGCGCCGGACCATACGTGCGCTTGACGCAGCAGTATAAATCAGCCTTAAGGATGGAGTCTGTTTTAGCTTAGTGGATCAGTGACTGCAGGAAAAAGAACATTACACTGGATGCCAACATTATCCGCACAAAAGCTAAAAAGCTTTATGAACCTTTTGCTGACAGCGATGAATGTTTGTGCCTGACAACAGGTTTTGATCTTTGGTTTCATTCTATAATAAGCGTTTAAACAAGAAAGAAATGTGTGAAAATGTGTATAAAGAGTGTAGTGAGGGTTTTTACAGCCTTAACACATCTATAATAATTGTAAAAAATAAAGCAGACTACTTCACGGATTTCACTTATTGTGGGTTATTTTTAGAACATAACTCCCAAGATAAACGAGGGACCACTGTATTTGACTGTTGGAATACTAAGAACAGCAATGGCACAGACTTCAGTTTTAAATAACTTTTATTCACTTTAGAGGCAAAGACTCCCAATAGCAGATTGACGGTGAAACCTATAACGGTCTCCCAAACCATAGGGATCAGCATCAATGTTTCTGTTTGTAAGATTCACAGACTGGTGGAATGAGCAGAACGAACAGGGTTAAGGCTAGAATCAGGTTTTGAGTCGTCCTGTTCTTTGTTGTTCTTCTTTCAGCCACATGAAGCTAATTACTGCTTTGGCAAAAGCTGCCTTTGCCAACAAGCACACAGACAGCCTGGCAGGCAAAGAGATAGGAAAGAAGAAGGTTTGGTGAAGAAATAAAGACTGATTTCATAAATCAATTCAAAGGAGAGGAAAAATGAAGCCCACCAACAAGAAAAAAAAGTATTCACTCACATTCACACACGAAAACAGAAAAATCCAACAAGCAGTCAAACTGTTGATTACAAAGTGACATCAGGGATTTGTAAAGTGACATCATTTTGCGCGCTTTTGACCAAAGAGACAGCAAATTTAAACTTGACAACAACCCCACAAAGTTATACTCACAAGTCCTGTGTCTAGCCTGCAGGTTATTTTTTGCAAGGTTGGGGTCAGAATTAGAGCCGGTCTTTACAGATTGCCAAGCCATCAGAATTTCCTAACCAAATCAAAACACTAGTCCCATGCAGCAGACTACCTCATTTAGAGTTTTCAACTTCCAAAATACTCGTCTGCGCCCAAGGGGACAGATAATTAAGTATGGTGCACTGATAAGAACTGATACTGACAATGATAGCAAGGTTAACAAGCTAAGATAGGAGAGACGAGCTCAACCATAAATAGTACAGTGGCATGAGGTTTCAGTAGAGCAAAAGCAGGGAGAGTAATGATAATCCCCCGACCCAATCCTTTACCTTCCATCGTCTCTTTTGCGGGCCTGAACCAGCTCACATGGCTGTACCCAGTTGTTATCATGTAGCCCAACTCGACAGCCAGGAGTGTCCTTATCTGTGCGCCGACAACACATCCAGTAGGAGCGTCCATAAGGCAAGTCGTGGTGGTAAGGTTTCGGATGCCAGCGACAGAGCGACACATCTCCTCGCTCATACTGCCGCTTGCATTGCTTGCAGGGGTCGTCACGGTACAGTGGGTCCTGGTTCCAGCGAGAGTCTGTAGCACGCACACCGTAGGTCTCAATCAGGGTCTTGAAGTCATGGCAGGTGCATTTGAGGGCTGCTAAAGAATGAGTGGGTAGATAGCTAAAGATGTTGACCATGATGTGGTCCGGAAGCGAAAGCATGTATTGCCGTGGCTCCAGAAGCCGCTGGATCTGAAAGCGAATCTCGAGGAAGTCATGGGAAACATGACGGTAGAGGCGGCACAACGGAGCATCAGAACAATCATCCACAGTCGCCAGTGGGGAGTCTGGCCTCTCAACAGTAGCCCCCACTGGCCCATTGTTGTTTGCACAGTCTAAGGACCGCATCCCACTGTTTACCGCTGAACAATTCTCATCTTCAGTAGCTGCTGACTGCAGAAAAAACAGCTGGCCAGGAGGTGGGTCCTCTGAGGCATCAGTTGATTTAGCTCCATTGGGCATAGCAAAACAGACAGTCTCTTCTTGAACATTCTCTGTGCTGTCCTTCCCATAGAAGACACATTGGTCTACTGCACCTGTGACCACAACCTCAACATGGAAACCAGTCACCCGCTCTCGAGCAACTGCTGCCTTCTCTCCTGAGGGAGGGTCTTGGTTAGAATCTGGCGTTGTGGAGGGAGGCCTGTCGGTGATACCTTCCCCAAGGGGATCGGCCTTGGGTGACCCAGCCAGGAGGGCACCTGGGTCGCGAGATGAGGGACTAACCAGTTGATACAGGTCACAAGTGATCTTTTCTTTGCCTCTGGCTGCTGCCTGCCCTCCTCCTACTCCACAACTCATAAACATGCATTTAGGGCGGCCAACAGGTTCAGACTGGGTGCGAGGGTCCAAACTCGAAACTCGAAAAGCGATCCTTACTTCCCCTCTGCCATGGCTTGGGGTTCCAGACTCACCAGTGTGTATGCAGTCTCTTTCCGAACCATTCAGTTCAGGCCGCAAAGTTGTACTGTCAAGATTCTGCTGCCGAGATTCAAACTGTGCAACAGTCTGAGCAACGCGTCTAGATTCCTGTTGTTGCTGCAGCAGTTCAAAGTCACTTTGAGAAGCTGGTGTGGATGATGGAGGTTCTGAGAGGATTACAACAGGTTTCTGATGAACTGTGTAAGGACTAGTTTGTCCTTGTGCAACCATACCCTGAAGCGCCAAGGCTGTACGCTGTTCTACAAGAGCCACCATTTCAGCCACTGAGAGCAAATCAGTCTCACTAACTACAACACCATCATCCGTCAAGTTAGGTTCTGTCGGTACATCAACTGTAACATTTTGAGCTCTAGTGGGAGGGTCGTAAGAGGAGCAGCGACGACGGCGCTTGGCCTTGGTACAATCAGTAGCCCAGTTTCCCTTGACTTTCATGGCACTAGGCCTGGGAATTCCAGCACCATTACACTGGTGAGCTACAAAGAAGGCAATTTTCTCCTTGGTGTTGCCTGGTTTGATGACATACCAGGTATCAAGCAATACCCTGCCATCTTCCATCTGTGAATTTGGAGAGGGTGGTGCAGGTAGCGGTGGAGCCAGAAGGGTAGATGAAGCAGCTGGTGGGGTGTTTTCACTGCCAACATCCTCATCTTGCTCCTCACTGACTCCATGGGTCTCTATAGTTGTAAGTCCTGAATCATCGGCCTTGCAGTGGGTGGTAGTTGTTCCATTGAGAACTGTACCATTGCTGTATGGCTTATTCTGGGAGTAGGTGCCAAAGGGGCGTGGGCACCACAGCCGGATCTGGGAAAAAGTGTCACGGTTCATTGTGAGCCCATGGGGAGCATACCTGCCTCTATGCTGGGCAGCTACTCTGCATTTCACCACTCATTCTCATTTTTCAGGTCTGCAGGTTCCAGCTCAACAGATTACTCCATCTGAGGACTAAAAGAAAAAAGGACAAGATTTAGATTTTGTGCATTTCTCTCAATTGTTAAAATGTCTCAATTACAGCAAAAAACAAGGATTACCAGAAGGACCCTATAGCCACTCATAGGAGTGGTAAATCATCTAAAATTAATGCAAACACACCCACTGTGCAGTATATACACATTTTGTATTACCAGAGCGATTACTTTTAAAATAATCATGTTAACTAATATTAAATCAAAAGCTTCAAATCCTTCTTACTTCAGAACAGAAGCTAGAGAAATGTCAAACAGAGAGTGTGAGAGTTAGTATCATCTCTATAGGTATCATTGCAATAGCTTGGTTTGATTGCATGCCATCAAAATTGCTCTATAACCAAAGATTGAGGTCTTCTGAGCCAGATGTCACAGCTCACGAAGCATTACAGACAAGTTTTCACTCTCTGTAATATTAGCATGTTTTTCAAGTTACATGAATCTGACACAGAATAAAGCCTTACTGCCATCTACTGTTCCAGAAAGGCAAAGGTCTACAATCTATTCTATTAATTTAACTAAATGTCAGTGGACTTTACAAGTCAACTAAAATGACATATTCTCCAAGCTGACAGAAAGAGACATGGGCATGTTGCTGGTTTATCTGTATTTCTCTACAAAAAGCCATTCATGTATAACTAAAAATTAAGAATCAGTAAAAAGTCAAGTCTGTCTTTGAATGTTAACTTGGTCTAAAACATTTTAGTGGCATCTCTTAGATACGCTTGCATGCCAACACATGTGGTACACAATTATTTTAATTTAGCCTTTTCATTCTGGGTGTTGCGAAAGCTCATAAAATGCATTGAAGACGTGCATTCAACCCATTGACAACAGACATAATATTACTTCAGACAACTCTGGTCATGTCAAACGCACTGCTTTTACTAATCTCTTTAAAGGGTCACGAAACCCCCTGTCTCAGCAGGGTGTTTTCACACCTCTGTTTTGAAAAAAGTCAGGAAAGTTGGGCGTGTCCAGCTCTGGGAGTGTGGGAGTGTCGGGGGAGGGAAAGAGGATAAGATTTTGCATAGAAGGGACGCGCTAAGTTTGACAGGAAAAACAAACACACAGAGGCTGATTTGTTACGGCGAATAAGAGAAAAAAATCCTCCGCATTTCTCTGTACCTTATGTACTCGGTAGGTAGCGTCAGAAAGCCGTGTGTGTATAGACTATCCTGTCACAAAATGCGGCGAAAATCCTGCACGACGGGAATAGTCTGTGTTTACATGTTTACACTCGGAGAGCAGCATTTAAACAAAGGGCACTGCACTGCAAACACTTACCAAATCTGTAGACAGACAATCAAACTGGAGCTGTGTCTTTTTATTAAAAGTAGACGAGCGGCAAATCCAGATTTCACCATTTCCAGATGAGAAAAAGCTCTCGGGTAAAAATGTTCCTTACAAACGCGTTTCTGTCGCGTGTCGCGTGCACTGTAATCCACACGTAAGTCCAGCTGCTCTCCCATAAAGGGAAAATGAAAACAAAACCTTCGTTGCAACACACTAATAACACCTACGACTCTTGTCTTGAAATTCTTGTACTTTCACTTGTTTTGGCAACACAACGTGGCGTCTCTCTGCCGTCTGAACAGTGTAAACTGGTAAACAGTCTCCGGAGCTATCATGCATATTAATGAAGTTTCGCGTCATACACAATAGAGCGCGCTGATTGGTTTGAAGCACGTCTTCTCATGAATTAATACTGCGCACTCAGATACGTCAGAACGCCCTAGAAAAGACAGACAGCCACTCTACTTTAGTGCAATATATGTGTCCTAATAGTGTTTATAGCAGCGTGGGACACATATATGACTGTCAACAGCTCAAAAAATGTGTTTTGGTGTTTCGTGACCCTTTAATAAACTCTATTATTGTGATACAGCAAACTGAACAACCAAAAATAGGCTGGTTTCTAACCATACTGCATGCATGTTTTGAAAGACCATACAAAACGCTTCAAAGCATTAATGGGTATAGCCTTCTGAAGTGCTTTTAGGCTGATATTTTTAGCCCACAACATATTTAAAAGCATTTATATTGGATTTGAAAGATGACACCACATGTCTACTATGATATGAACGAATATGATCAAATCTAAACCGGTTGAACTAAAAAATAAAGTTTTACCAGGTTAAAAATAAATAAATAATTCCATTTGGTTTGCGTAGTGCTTCCACAGCTGACAATAAAATTTGAATGCATCATCATATTTATATTTTTACATCTATCTTTGTTTAAATGCAATATTTATACACATGTACAGTGCTCAGCATATACAAGTACACCCCTCACAAATCTCTTTTAAATTCATATTTTTAATAGGAAGCTATACAATATTATATTGTGCATATACATTAGATTAGTATCCAAATCTGGAGCTTATCTAACAAAATAACTTACGATAACTGTCCAAAAAGTAGTACACCCAAATTTATGTTACAGAAAAATATTAAATACAAATTTTTAAAAAGTGGAAACATCAAGAGAAGCGAAAAATGTGAAAAATTGTGTTGAAATTTTGTAGGTTGTAATTTTTTGGCAATATTTTGCTTGAACTTAATTGTATTATCTTTCAATTTCTAAATATGTTTGGTGGCTAAAATATTATTTTAATAAATATATCTGTTTAACTCTTTGACTGCCACTCTAGCAAAGGGTTGACCATGTTTTACTGTTTTAAATAATGACTGTTAAAGTCATTTAAAGAATGACTGTTTTAAATAATGGTTTACACACAGCATTGTTGGTTTACAAAAAATAAAAACAATCATAATCCTGTTGCACTACTTACTACACTTGATTTGTAAAAACAAACAAACAAACAAACAAGAAAACATGTTTAATGAGAATCTGAAATATTTTATGGCATTCTTCAAAAAATTAGGATGATTTAGTATTTAAAAATGTTTTATTTTGAATATTTATTTTTAAATAAATTAGTCTTACATTGCCTATATTCGCTGAGAAATTGATAAAAATATTCATTTTCCAAATGGGGTTTACTAAATTATGCTGAGCACTGTACATGCATATACAATTACAAGTCTCTGAGTGTGTAAAAGAGAAAACACTAACTGAATAAATAAATTCAAGGAAGTTTGTTGTTTGTTACACCGGTGTTTTTTTTTTTTTTTTTCGTTTTGTTATTATCAGGAAAAATATCCTATCATAAAAAGGAATCCACTCCTGGAGAGAAATAATCTCATTATGAGACAAAGTACAGTAAGATTGGATAACTCCAGTGTGCTTACAGATAATGACGACAAGCAAAATGTTTAAGGACTTGTTAAACAAGTCATTCGACGAGACGATTCAGTCAGAAGTGAAAAACACAGGGCAATTTGCATAATATTTTCCGAATGCCTGCCAGTTATACATGATAGAGCAAAAACGTTCTTTATCCATTTAAATGTTAATATGATGCTCATATTTGTCTCGTAAACAATAGCATTAAACATAAAAATGGACGAACAACACCAAGCTAATAACATAATAAAGATAGCAAATACTCTCGTATTGCCGATGATTAACCTCGCAGCCATCTCGAACTAAACAGGAAGGTAATAAAAGTGATTTAACATGTGACATGATAAATACTAAGTGAATTATGTTGTTATTGATTATACGCGTTTTCCCCAGCTTTCCCCTTTCACAAGGCCTAACCCATCAAGTTAATCCATGTCTTAACATAATCGCTTGGCATCTTCGGTACTTTAAATTCAATTTAACATGTTAACCGAAAACATTACAAACAGAAAGACAAAGCATTTGTGCTCGTTTGACTTCACGCAGATTAAACCTAATAAAACTAACTGCTAGTTAAGCTATTGCAAACGATTAGCCTTCTCTAAACATCCGAAAATTAGTGAACTTCTCTGATTTAGTTTTAATTAGCAATCATGTCAACCGAAATAGTCGGTAGCAAGATAGCTAATACTAGTATATTATGTACTAAATAACCGCAGGTTATTGCTGTTGTTATATATCTGCGCCAGTGTTTAATTAGCATATGTTTAGCTTGGTTAGCTAAGCTGTAAAACCCACGCTTGCTGACAAAAGTGTATTATCATGTCTAGTATCGCATACAACAATTTTAGTAACTCTAGAGAAAAAAAGGTAAACATTTCTGATTATATAAAAGGTTTCGAAACATTTCAACTTGATGTCATCATTAACAATACATAAAATGTCAGGCTAAAGCAATAGCACGTCTGCTAGAATTATATCTCCGCTTACCTTGGTTTCCTTTTGACAGCGTTACTTTTATAACCAAAAAAGTGGTTACACTGTTGAATTTCAACCAGCAGTTGTTCAAATTTCACTGCGGGGTTTTAAAAACAATCACACCGATGAAAGCTGAGGTCGATTGGGGTTTGCAGGTAGACTGTTAGCTCCTGTTAAGCTAACTCGAGAATAAAACCAAAAACCATAACATTCATCTGGGTAGATCAACGGTGTCTGTCTCTTCTAAACTGACAAATTGAATTGACAAATACTGTTTTTTTTAAAAAATGAATGCTCGCCTCTATTGTTCAACCAGATATCAGTACTGTTTCACCAAAACAGAAGTAGTCAGTAGGTCCTCGAAAAGCAATTGAGGAAGGCCATTTTGTTGACAAGCAGCTGCAAAACGCTAGTAGCCAATGGGGAGAGCAAACTGATGGCGTGCCCATATATGGATGTTCAGACTCCCCCTCTGTCTCTACACCTCTACACCCACAAAGAGGAAAAATCTTCCAGCTCATCATCATAATGATCGGCAGCATCTTTCACTTTCGCCACAATTCACCGCAAGTGAAATATGAGCACACAATAAAACTGTGGACTCTTTATCTACTGCTTGGCATATTTATGTAGCCTACTGTATATTGAGCACAAGCTGTGTGTCGACGCACCGTGATTTCAGATGTTGCAGACTGCAGAGATATCTTTACAATTGGATTATATGATGTCAGGTGTTTCACAGACTAACATTTACAGCACTATTTCATCACTTATTTAAAAAAAAGAAATATTTATTTTACATTATAATATTGTTTGTTTTGGTTATTCGACCAAGATGGTCAAGGTTTACTCACTATTACAGTAAAATTAATCACACAAATTCTGAAGAGTAAACATTTAGTTGACTTTAAAGCAAACATGATAATTTATTTACTTATGTATTGATAAGATTATTCTTAGTAGAAGTTCATCTTTGACAATAAACATAAAATATAACACTTCTGAAACACTAGATTTTAGATACATAAATAGATTATATATACACACAGACAGACACACATAGGCCAAAGTCTTTACATGCCCACTGAATGCAAATTAAGTCACTTCATTAATGTTTAAATATGTATTGTGAAAATAAAAGGTCATTCTTTGGATGAAATAATGTTCCTTCTGTGTAACAGATATATTTATTTGAAAATGAATTTTTTTTTATATTAAATTAAATATATTGTTAAAACATACGTGATTATACTAAAGTTTATTGTTAAATGTATTTTTAAAAGAGAAAAATATGAGAAATTTTAGAAATCGGTAAAACCTAGAGGTTTGAAGGATGATTAAAATGATTATTTATTTAAAATGATAGTTTAATTAAAATGATTATTTTCATAATAATTTAGTCATTTAGTCTTTTAATCTGTCATTAATTATTTTTATATTATTTATTATATTCATTCATTCATTCATTTTCTTGTCGGCTTAGTCCCTTTATTAATCCGGGGTCACCACAGCGGAATGAACCGCCAACTTATCCAGCACGATTTTACGCAGCGGATGCCCTTCCAGCCGCAACCCATCTCTGGGAAACATCCACACACTCATTGACACTCATACACTATGGACAATTTAGCCTACCCAATTCACCTGTACCACATGTCTTTGGACTGTGGGGGAAACCGGAGCACCCAGAGGAAACCCACGCGAATGCAGGGAGAACATGCAAACTCCACACAGAAACGCCAACTGACCCAGCCCAGCCGAGGTTCGAACCTGTGACCCAGCGACATTCTTGCTGTGAGGCGACAGCACTACCTACTGCGCCACTGCATCACCTATTTATTATATTATTATTATTATTATATAATATTTTGGGGCATATACACTGTTGTTACAATTAAATGCATTATAATTGGTGTCTTTTGTAAATCAATGTAAAAGTGCAGCATCTTACTCTTATAAAAAAGTTATTAGAAGTTATTAAAATAATCAAGCATAAATTCAATTTAAACAAATACTTCTCAACTCAGTCATAGATAAAAAAAAATGCTCAAACATTATTGAGTAAAAGTTCAAATTAGTGAACATTTGACTGAATTAAAAGTACAAGTTTCTGCCTTAAAATATATATAAAAAAGTACATAGAATTACATGTCAGTATGCTACTTGAGTAGACTATTAAAAAAAATCAAAAGTAACCTAGCAAATATGAACCACTTTTTTTTTGTGATAATGTCATAATTTTGCACCAACTGAATGGCCTAGTTACATTTTAGTAATAATAATTTGTTTTATTTCAAAATGGAAATGTTTGTTTCAGCATGGATATCAAGTAAACTGAATAATATTTAACTAGATAACCACACTCAGAGCTGTTTTGTAGTAAAATTCGTCTTATTCATCTTGAGTGTCACATGAAAGTCACTTTACTGTAACTCCACGTGCTGTGCTTCACTCAAAACATTCACGGAGACAGCTGCACTTCTCACACTAGACTGTAGATGGCGTTATGCTATTTTGAACACGCCCCCTGCTAAAATCTTATTGGTCCATACCAAGAACAAGTCAAACTGCTACATGTGATGGGTTGTTGGCAAACTTTTCTCTTATGGCAAGTCGTTTTAACATATATTTTTTAAACTACTAGCATCTATTTAAATGCAACTACTAACCTACCTATTTTTAGATAGACATTTTTAGACAGTGCTCATTCTATAGTTAACATGGTATCTGCAGATACTTATTCAGTACTAGTAGGTATTTACTAAGCTTGGGTCTTATTTATTAGATGTTAATATCCTACATACCAAAATATCTCTGGCCCAGCCCTGGCCAATACAACCAGCTTTTGCTTGGCTCACATGTTGTGGTGAATTACGGTACATGACTGGATCAAGCCTGGCTTCCAGACATGGAAGGCCAAACATGGACCATATCTGGACCAAGTCTCAGCCAAGTTAATAACCCATAACTGGGCCTAAACTGGTCCTTCTGTCACGACTGCAATGAAATTGATAAATCCATAAAGCATTGCCCTTTAGGTGCGCTATGGGCGTGCTTTTTCTTGAAGCGACTTGATTGGTAGAATTTGTTTTCCTTTATTCAAAAATAATGAAAAATTATTTTAAATGTGGGTCAAGATAGGCCAAACTTACATGGGCCACATATCCATTATTAGCATTTGGGCCAAATACTACATTTGATATCTGGCCCAAGAATTGTGTGCCGCCTTAAAGACGGTGCCACCTCTGCCAAACCCGGGCCATGTTTGGCTCACATGCTGTATGCCAGTGCCGGATGGATGCCTGCTGTGCCAGCTTTATGCCAAATCTGGGCCAGAATTCTTTGCTACCTGGGTACTTATCAAACAGGCAGTAGTACTCATTAGATTCTAATATTATTATTATTATTATTTTTATTATTATTATTATAGAAGAACTTATTCATCAGATAATATTAGATAATATTATTAGATACCACAACTTATAGCAATTAGTATTTATTATTCTACCCAGGTTCTACCACTTTCTTTTGCCATTGACTTATTTTATAGGGATTAATCATTGAAAAAAATAAACTATTCAGTTTTGTCTAGTTTGCAAAATTTGACGTGACAGTAGCACATAACAATAACAACAACAATACTAATTTTAATAATAATAATATATCGTTCATTCATTCATTTTCTTTTCTGCTTAGTCCCTTTATTAATCGGGGGTCGCCACAGTGGAATGAACCGCCAACTTATCCAGCATATGTTTTACGCAGCGGATGCCCTTCCAGCCACAACCCGACACTGGGAAACACCCATACAAGCTCTTTCACACACATATACTACGGCCAATTTAGTTTATTCAGTCCACCTATACCCGCATGTCTTTGGACTGTGAGGGGAAACCGAAGCACCCGGAGGAAACCCACTCAAACATGGGGAGAGAAATGCCAACTGACCCAGCCGGGGCTCGAAGCAGCGACCTTCTTGCTGTGAGGCGATCCTACTACCCACAGCACCACCGTGACATATTTATGACATTATTAATGTTTAGTTATAAGTAATTATTAAAAGATTTTTGTGTTTTTTACATAGTTAATCATTACATACTACTTATTTATTAATAATTCCTGCCTATTAAACAGATATAGGTATAACCTATGACAGATCTCCATTAAACAACAATGGCAAAAATTTGAAAATTGTTTTTAGAAACAACAAAATATTTACTAATTAATACTAAAATAAGTACTATTATCTAATGAATAAGTACTCGTGTCCATTTAATATGATTTAGTATCAAAGCAGTAGTGCGTTTTATAAATTAGATGTGAACCGCTTGCCATACAGCGCTTAAAACCCAGCCCCTTTGACGTTTTCAATCCTGATTGGTTATGTCGGCTGTCAATCACCGGAGCCTTTCCGTGTCCGGTAGTGTTGCAAAACAGACGGAGGTGTGTGGAGTGAAAGGACACTTCACAGAGACGCTGAGGAGACTGTAAACTCTCAACACGAGTAAGTAACATTACTGGTAGAAAACTACACTGCTGTGATAATTTATGAAGACAATATGAAAGCGAAAGAGTTTGATGTGCACGTGGGTAAAAAAAGCTTCTCCCAGTACCATGTATTCAAAACTTGTACTCGGCCTGAATCGATTCATTTTAATAATGCAGAATTCAATAGTTTCATAAACTCGTATAACAATGAATGTATAAATAGGATAAATAAGGTGTAAAAAGTGTTAACATTACATAAAGCGTAAATTCAATTTAAATCAGTGTTTCTCTACTCAGTCCTTGATGAAGGTGAAAAAAATACTTAAATTATACTTGAGTAAAAGTGCAGGTATACTGAGTGAAGCCAATACAGGTTTCTGATTTAAAAATTCCTGAGTAATAGTAAAAATAAGTACAAACTTATGCTTGATTGTTTAAAAAAGTAACCTAGCAAATATGAAATGGTGAGAGGTGGTTCCTGTTGCATCATAACTATTCGTTTTCTGAGGTAAATTTAATTAAATGTATTATAAAATATTTCATCAGTCAGACATAAAGGTTTGAGTAATGGATGAAAGCAACAAACAATGCACTGCCAAAGTAAAAAAGATAATTCAATTCAATTCATCCTTATTTGTATAGAGCTTATACAATGTAGATTGTGTCAAAGCAGCTTCACATGGAAGATTATAGTGAATTGAAACAGTGTCAGTTCAGTTTTCAGAGATTAAGTTCAGCTCAGTTCAGTGTGGGTTAATAATCACTACTGAGAGTCCAAACACTGAAGAGCAAATCCATCGATGCGCAGCTCTACAGATCCCGAACCATGCAAGCCAGTGGCGACAGCGGCGAGGAAAAAACTTCACCAATTGGTGAAAGCGAAGATTTAAAAAAAACCTCGAGAGAAACATGGCTTAGTTGGGCACGACCATTTCCCCTATGGCATAGTGTATATAAACGAGAACCAAAATCATGTGTGGGGCACATAATGCGTCATACCGCTATGTACTGCACTGAGTGTATGCTTTGCTAAAAACTAAGATAGGTCTTTAATCTAGTTTTGAACAGCGAGAGTGTGTCTGAGCCTCGGACATTATCAGGAAGGCTATTCCAGAGTTTAGGGGCCATAAATGAGAAGGCTCGACCTCCTTTACTCGACTTTGATATTCTAGGTACTACCAGAAGCCCTGAGTGCAAGTAAAATGCAGCAGAGTGGAAGACAAAAAATACAGCCCTTAAATGGAAACTTTTTTCACCAAAGAGACATTTATTTTCCTTAAGCATAGTCCCTTACTTATCAGGGGTCACCACAGTGGAATGAACCGCCAACTATTCCATTTTATGCAGCTGATGCCCTTCCAGCCACAACCCAGTACTGGGAAACATCCAATACACTCTCACATTCACACTCACACTCATACTCGGCGGCCAATTTAATTTATTCAATTCACCTATAGCGCATGTCTTTGGACTGTGGGGGAAACCGGAGCACCCGGAGGAAACCCACGCGAACACGGGGAGAACATGCAAACTCAAACAGAAATGCCAACTGATCCATCTGGGGTTCGAACCAGGGACCTTCTTGCTTTGAGCCAACAATGCTAACCACTGAGCTACCGTGTTTGTTGATGATTTATTTCTAAAAAGTAATATTTTACTATTATTATCATTTTATTCAATTCACATCGAAATTAAAAAAGTGACTTATGAATCATTCAATGTTCTGTTGAGTCATTGACTCAACTGATTCATTCATAAACGCTGATTCATTTTTTAATGAACACCACTGTTAATTTGTGTGTGTGTGTGTGTGTGTGTGTGTGTGTGTATATATGTGTATATATATATCTATATATATATATATATATATATATATATATATATATATATATATAAATGAGCAATTCCAGCGTTATGGATTTGACATTTGCAGTAAAAACTCAAAACGTAAATTCACATAGAAAGTATATGTTAACATTATATTGAATTATCGGTTTATATTTTCCTGAACAACTGACCACAGAGTTAAGGGATCAGAAAAATATTAATCTGTAAACATGTTTTGTACTTTAAAACCAAAAAAGACCAAAAAAGTATGCGAGTTTACAGTATACAACATACTAGTAGAAATTCTGTGACTTAAACTGCACAACCCAAAAGCAATAATGCTCATCAAAAGGATAATTTATGTCTCTCTATAGAACAAACATGATTGACTTTATTTTATTTGACATTTTTGCATTTATGAGGAAAAAGTGTTGTTATGGATGTGACATCTCTTCGTTATGGATGTGACAGGTGTGAAATTGGCACTTGTGTGACTTTGGTAAATCAAATATAATTGTTTGGAAACACTGACAGAGACATTTTTGAGTGTTTCTAAAGTACTGTAAAATACAAGCCTTCACAAAAAACATAGAAACGGTTTCCATATTTTGGTGAAGTCAAGGTTGACATTTGCATGGATTTGCTCATATATACATACATTTATTTATTTATTTATTAATAAAAAATTTGGGGGGGTTGGGGGAACCAATTGCAGAAATGTCATATAGAGAGATCATACAAAATGAATGTTTTTTTTTTGTTTAGTACTGTCCTGAGTAAGATACTTTACATAAAGAATGGTTACATGGGGTACACAAGACAAGTATATGAATGAGTGACATACAATTACTGACTTTTAAAAACTTTTTGTGTCATTTAATTAACTTTCCTTTCTACAGTTATTTTGTTTGTGAATTTGGCACAAACACAAACACTGAAAACATGAATCTATTTCAAACGTATTAATAAAATGCGATTTTTGAGTATTGATGTGATGATTGAAGGGCCCTGACATATGCACCTGTGTTTTCAGTGCTGCTGTCTGAAGTCCTCCAGGTGTTAAGGGGGGCTGGTAAGGTGGGCGCTGCGTTTACCAGCACTCAGGGTGAGCAGCTCCGACTGATGGCCTGCAACTCCACGTTTGGCGCCGGAGTGAAAGCTGCAGCTGAAGCAGTCGAGGGTGTGATGGGAACCGTCATGGGAGGAGGAAACGTGGTTAGTGATAACAGAGATATCCACCTTTTTTCCCAAACATGGCCACTGCATTTCAAATTATAGGTAGCACTTCTGGTTCGGGAAACTTCCATTCAAAACAACTGAAACAAATCATTAAGATTATCCAATGAATAATTTATGAACATAACTTTGTGCTTTATTGTTGTGTCAAAAAAAAACAAAAAAAAAAACGTATGCTTGGCATTTAAGTGTGACCAAAGACTTTTGAGTTCACTGTGTTTTGTTCTTTCAAATTATTTTGTCTTTTTATTCCCTGCAGTACAGTCATAATCAATATATGTCCATACTATTAAGTTATTAGTTTGTTTGTTTGGTTTTTTGTGGTGATTTTTTTTTTATTATTATTTTTTTTTGTGGTTGTTATTTAATATTGGATGGATGAACTGAGGAGAATACTGACATCTCATTGTACCCAGTTTTCAACAATCATTGAACTCCACTGATTATTAAAGGAACACTATGTTTTTTACTTAATCATTTGAGTTTTACCATTTTTTAATCAATTCAGCCAATCTCTGGTTCTGGCAAGAAATATCTTTTAGCTTAGCATAATTCATTGAATTGGATTAGACCATTAGCGTCTCACAGAAAAAAAGAATTTCAATAATTGTCCTATTTAAAGCTTGATATTTGCACCTACTGCAGTCATTGTACATGAGCAAAGTTCCTTCATTATTTCGCCAGAATGAGAGTATAGTTCCGAGACATATTAACCTAGAAAATAGTTTTCATTTTCCACTGGTTCAGGCACATGATTTAACTACAGAGATGTCAAGCTTTAAATAGAAAAATTATCAAATCTATTTTTTGGATTTTTTTTTTTTTTTTTTTTTTTGGTGAGATGCTAATGGTCTAATCCGATTCAATGATTTATGCTAAGCTAAAAGTCCCAGTGATTGGCTGAATGGATTTAAAAATGGTAAAACTTAACTGTTTAACTCTAGGGGACTTTAAAATTAGAGTGTTTCTTTAACAATTTAATGGACGTTTCTCTCATAATTCATGCACAGTATTATGGGGTGCAGGAAAAAGGTGGGTAGATATGAATGGACAGGAACAGAGACCACTTTGCCTATTATTATATAATATTTTAAATGATTATTTTTAGACTTCCAAGACTGACGAGTTTCCTGACATTGAAAAGTGGGAGGAAATGGACCTGGATGAAGCTGCAAAGTGGTCGGTCGCCTCTGAAATGCCACCAGACTTTTCCAGTAAAGATGGAATGGGTGAAACATCAGAGTCGCCTGTTGGGGCAGCTACTGGCACCATCAAAGGAGCCGGCTGGCCTGCTCAGAACACTCGATTCTTGCATGTTTCAGCATCTCGACAACATGTTAGATTTGTCCACGACTCTATAGTGGCCAGGTTGAGCCCTGAAGACATTCAAAGGGCAAGGGAGGCAAAACAGAATATTGCCAGGCCTGTCAGACAAAAGGTGAGGACATCTGAAGTCTTTTTTGCCAAACATTAAAAGGACATTTCAACCAACAGTGCAAATGTACTCACCCTCAAGTGGATCCAAACATTAAACGTAAAAGATGATGTTTTGAAAAAAGCTTAAAAAGTGCATCCTTTGACTGCCCTAGTTGAAAAATATAAATATTATTGTTAACAAGTCAATGGTTACAGGTTTCCAGCTTTCTTCAAAATATCCTTTTTTATGTTCAACAGAACAAAGAAACACATATAGGTTTGGAACAAGTCTAGGATGTGTAAATGATGACAGAAATGAAATATTTGTGTGAACTATTATTATTATTAGGTGGTGGGGTAGGTAGTGCTGTCACCTTACAGCAAGAAGGTTGCTGGTTCGAGCCTCGGCTGGATCAGTTGGCATTTCTGTGTGGACTTTGCATGTTCTCCCCGCATTCGCGTGGGTTTCCCCCACAAGTCCAAAAGACATGTGGTACAGGTGAATTGGGTAGGCTAATTTGTCTGTAGTGTATGTGTGTGAATGAGAGTGTATGGGTGTTTCCCAGTGATGGGTTGCAGCTGGAAGGGCATCCGCTGCGTAAAACATATGCTGGTTAAGTTGGCGGTTCATTCCGCTTTGGCGACCCCAGATTAATAAAGGGACTAAGCCAAAAAGAAAGAATTATTATTATTATTATTGAACTACTATTATTGTGGAGAATAATAAAAGAAGAACAAAGTAACTATATTATGAAAGATTATTATTATTATTATTATCTAAAACATTTCTTAGGAAAACTAAACAAGGCCTTTTTGTTATGAATAATAACCTTTTTAACTTGCATTGAGCAATTTTATTTCATTTTATTTGCTTATAAGGTAACACTAGTATTTTCAAATGTATTTGTCAAAGAACCGTGTTTATTGTCTAATCTGTGTACATTTTTAGCATTAACTACTTTTTGTTAATTTAAGTTAGTTTAGAAACTACTTTAATGATAAGATTTTATTGTTTTATTTTTTTCAGCTTAACGAACGAGCCAAAGAACAGAAGGTTCCTGCTACACGCATTAGTCGACTTGCCAATTTTGGGGGTTAGTGATTTTTATTTTCATAAATGGTAACTAGGGGTGCTCATTTCAGTTTATTTTGCTAACCGACAACTGCCATTCGTTAACCGTATATTAACCGTTAACTGGTCAGATTAATGTTAAATTATTATGTAATAATAAAAAAAAAATTATTGACGTGTCTATATTGTGTCACATTAAAAATTGCATTTTAAAACACTGATTTATTTTAACATGCAAACAGCAGCATACAGAACATATTAACAACAGAACATCTTCACGCACATGCGGTGCTTCCAACAGCATAGAAAAAAAAAAAAAAACTAAATAAAATAATTAGGCCTGTTCTAGATGTTTTTCACTTGAATTACAAATTTAGATTACAGAACTAAAACACTGACTGAATCCTTTTTACAGGGTTTCCACGGGGTCTTAAAAAAATCTTAGTCTAAAATTTAAAAGTCGAAATTTAAGGCCTTAAAAAGTCTTAAATTCGCTGTTCTAGGTCTTCAATATTTTTGCACAGGTCATATTTTTCCGATGTCCATGTAACGCTACATCTAATGCTCATTTAAATTCTTTTTGTTGTTGTTGCTTGGTTTTCGTGGTGTTGTAGTCCTTTACTTCACTAGTCCTAATGTAATTTGCGGTATTACAACTACAAATGAGACCAGCATGCAATAGCCAATCAGCTTTCAGTTATTGGGCCCACTGCGCGGGGCAAATGTGATGTCATCGCCGTGTTTGCAGAGGTTCGCTTTCGGTGCGTGCGACATGATTTCGGCTGGCAGAGTGAACAGATTTCGGGTGAACAGTTTGCGCGGCGCCGCGTTTGATTTGAGTTGAATATGAAACACTTTGAAGAGAACATGACTGTACACACATCTTTATGATCCGCCCATGCGTGATCATCATAGAGATAACCAGATGACCAATAATTCTTGGCTAGAAATTGCAACAGCCATGGAAAAGGAGGAAAGTTTTTGTAAAAGTCTGGAAAAACCTGAGGGATAAGTTTGTTAAAACAAAAAAAAGATTCCATGGCAAAAGTGGAGACCCATGTGGTTAATAGCTACAAAGTATTTGATAACTGGAAAAGAATATATGAACCTATCAGTTTACAATATACTGATGCCCAAATTCTGGGCTTTATTGGTGATAATGGTCAGGAATGTTGGACAGAAGGACAGAAACTAGCCAGACAATAACGTGTGAATTGTTGAGTGGGCAAAATAAAAAAAACGTCAGTATTTTTAGTAAGTTTTTTTTTGCTTTTATTCTTACCATAATAAAAAATATAATTGTAGAGCAGCCCATTTTTTCTTGTCATTGATATTTAACTTCAATCGGTAGAACTGTCCGAGATATTAACAAAAGCAAGTGATGCATCAAAGTTTGATTTAACAAAATCTTGAATGGTTATAAAAATCTTTATAATCATTATAATAAATTATAAAAATAATAAAAAATAATTACTTTTAAAATCTTGAACAATATTAATGATATGACGTAGTTCCGGAAACGTACTACATCTCTGTTTATCTATCTCTGACTTTAAGGTGGGTTTCTTTTGACCGGCCCCTGTCGTTTTAAAGAATATTACAACGGTGAACACATCAAGTATAAAAGCCTCGTTTCATGAGGTGCGCGCACAGTCAGCGGAGGTGTGCGATGCGGCCCCAGCGAAAGTATAAATCAGCCTTAATATGTTTTTTTTGTAGTTCAGTGGTCCATCTAATCTTTCTTTAGTACAGTTCAATTGAAATAAATTTATTTTACCACAAATTTAGTGATTTTTGCATTTTCTCCCGCGTTTTTTATATTGTGATATAGGTCCTAAATTTAATACTTAATGGTCTTAAAAAGGTCTTAAAAAGTCTTCAATTTTACATTATGATATCTGCAGAAACCCTGTTTTTAAGAACCAGCATAGGTTGTTTTTTTCTAATCACATATTTTTTTTTCTGTCAAATAAAAATAGCAGGCTACCTCAAATCGATCAAACCACAGAAAGTATGCATTTAATTATTGCTCCGCTGTTATTATTATATCAAACCTCTGTCAACATTTTTAATAGAAGTCTTTATTTTAAAGATTATGTCTCGAGCGTCTGATTTTACCTTAGAGCTTGTCTGCTTTTAGTTCCTCTGTCTCACTCACGTGGTTCATGTAAAAAAAAAAAAAATTTAATAATTTAACTGGTACCACTAATCAGTTAAAAATGCACCCTTTCGGTTAACGGTTAATTGGTTCCATTAGTTAATGTATTTACTAACAAGGACAATACATCTCTTTATTTATACATTTTTGTTAATGCTTAGTAAAAATGAAGTTGTTCGTTGTTAATCCATTAACTCATTAGCTAATAATTTTACACTGCTGTCTGGAATACTCACTTTTGATTGGTCAGTTGCGACATCCCTATGTACAGTTGAAGTCAGAATAATTAGCCCCACTGAATTACTAGCCCCCTGTTTATTTTTTTCCCCAATTTCTGTTTACCGGAGAGAATATGTATTCAACACATTTCTAAACATAATAGTTTTAATAACTCATTTCTAATAACTGATTTATTTTTCATTTACTATGATGACAGTAAATAATATTTTACTAGATATTTTTCAAGACACTTCTATACAGCTTAAAGTGACATTTAAAGGCTTAACTAGGTTAATTAGGTTAACTAGGCAGGTCAGAGTAATTAGGCAAGTTATTGTATAAACATTGGTTTGTTATGTAGACTATCGGAAAACAAAATTAGCTTAAAGGGGCTAATCATTTTGACCTTGAAATGGTTTTTAAAAAATTAAAAACTGCTTTTATTCTAGCCGAAATAAGACAAATAAGACTTTCTCCAGAAGAAAAAATAGTATCAGACATACTGTGAAACATTCCTTGCTCTGTTCAATGTAATTTAGGAAATATTTAAAAAAGAAAAAAATAATCAAAGGGGCACCAATAATTCTGACTTAAACTGTATGTTATCCAGAGATGAAAACCGATGAAAAACGCAGGCCCATTTACTTGCGTTTCTGTCAGTCAGCTTTGCGTTTTTGACTTTTTGGCGCCCTCTTGTGACTGAATAATGCGTGGGTTTTTGTATCCGCTTCACTCAACCGGTTTCATTTCTGTCAGCTTTGCGTTTAATTAAAGAATTAATAAAACTATTATGGCTCAGAACAATGTTTTTTGTGTAACTTTTATATTTTGTGGCAAGTGGCCATGTAATAAGTGGGATAAAGTACACCCAAGACTGTTGTTTTCACAGAATAAAGTTTTTCAGTCATATACAACTTGTCGGGCTTTATTCTGCGAAAACAACAGCCTGGATGTACTTTATCCCTACCTTAACAAGCATCAATCTGGATTTTAATAATCCATTAGTTAATACCAAACTACAATTGATACTTGCTTTGCAAGTATTGTTTATTTTTAGTTAGTAAATATACAAAATGAAATAGACAAAATCTCTTTGGTTGGAGAGTTACAACTGTTTGAGACCTGTTTCTTACATCAGAATTTACTGGAAGAATTATTTTTATTCATTGCTCCAAGGTTGTGAACACATCTTAATAATACCTTAGTAGTCTCCACTACAGTAATGCTTCTACTTTTTTTGTAGGATTAGCTGTTGGACTTGGCATTGGAGCCATTGCTGAAGTGGCGAAACAGTCTTTTGGAGGAAAACGCTCTGGTAGTATGTGCTTGCTAGCTTTTGCGTAGCTTAATATTTCTTGTCTTGTTACTTAAATAAATTATTGAACATTTTATTCACATCTCTTGTGGCTTTGTCTTTCAGAGATGGGGGCTCTTTTAGACTCTCCGCTTCTGTCCGAGGCCAATGCAGAGAGAATAGTGAACACGCTGTGTAAGGTTAGAGGAGCGGCACTCAAGATTGGACAGATGCTGAGCATTCAGGGTACACGGTTGATTTTATTGTGAAAAATCTGATACTGTGTGCATTCGTTTGTTTATATAACTGATGATGACGGATAAATATCTTTTCAATAGACCCATTTAATTAGAAATTTCATCCAAAAATGAATTTTTCACTCGCCCTCAGGTGGTTCCAAACATTTTTAAAGGGTCACGAAACACCAAAACACATTTTTTGAGCTGTTGACAGTCATATATGTGTCCCACGCTGCTATAAAACACTATTAGGACACATATATTGCACTAAAAAGTGAAAATTGGTTGTTTTTGCGTTATTTTGAGCAAATTCGTTCTTCCGGTTTGAAACGAATTTTTGAAGCTATGTCACGGCCATGAGATACTTGGGTGTAAATCCAGCTGGAGAGTGGCTGTCTGTCTTTTCTAGGACGTTCTTGCGTATCTGAGTGTGCAGTATTAATTCATGAGAAAGACGTGCTTCAAACCAATTAGCGCGCTCTATTGTGTATGACGTGAAACTTCATTAATATGCATGATAGCTCCGGAGATTGTTTACAGCGTTCAGACGGCAGAGAGACGCCACGTTGTGTTGCCAAAACAAGTGAAAGTACAAGAATTTCAAGACAATATTCGTAGGTGTTATTAGTGTGTTGCAACGAAGGTTTTGTTTTCATTTTCCCTTTATGAGAGAGCAGCTGGACTCACGTGTGGATTACAGTGCACGCGACACGCGACAGAAACGCGTTTGTAAGGAACATTTTTACCCGAGAGCTTTTTCTCATCTGGAAATGGTGAAATCCGGATTTGCCGCTCGTCTCCTTTTAATAAAAACACACAGCTCCAGTTTGATTGTCTGTCTACAGATTTGGTAAGTGTTTGCAGTGCAGTGCCCTTTGTTTAAATGCTGCTCTCCGAGTGTAAACATGTAAACACAAACTATTCCCGTCGTGCAGGATTTTCGCTGCATTTTGTGACAGGATAGTCTATACACACACGGCTTTCTGACGCTACCTACCTACCGAGTACATAAGTTACAGAGAAATGCGGAGGAT
Source organism: Danio kyathit (assembly GCA_903798195.1). Lineage (NCBI taxonomy): Eukaryota > Metazoa > Chordata > Actinopteri > Cypriniformes > Danionidae > Danio > Danio kyathit. The sequence goes on along the minus strand of LR812533.1, from coordinate 18,671,953 downwards.
TTTTTTCTCTTATTCGCCGTATCAAATCAGCCTCTCTGTGTTTGTTTTTCCTGTCAAACTTAGCACGTGCCCAAATGTTAACTCCCTTCTATGCAAAATCTTATCCTCTTTCCCTCCCCCGACACTCCCACACTCCCAGAGCTGGACACGCCCAACTTTCCTGACTTTTTTCAAAACAGAGGTGTGAAAACACCTTGCTGAGACAGGGGGTTTCGTGGCCCTTTAAGTTTCTTTTTTCGGTTGAACACAAAATATTTTTTAAGAATGTGAAACAGGTGGTGATTGAAAAAAAAAATACTATGGTTGCTGGTAGTCTGTGGTTTCCATCATTTTTCAAAATATCTTCTTTTGGGTTCAACAGAAAAAAACAAAAACAAACGCTTTTTCGTTTTGGGTGAACTATCTCTTAAACTCCAGATGTTTTCTGTGTTGCACAATATTATTTGGAATACAATATTATATTGCAATATTATTTCAAAGGCACTAAAAGAGCTGGATGTGTTCAATTGTTTATCAGTAGGAAAATGCCTTCTGTTATGTTTCTAATTTTTCTGTTTTTGCAATAGACAATAGCTTCATTAACCCTCAACTTCAGAAAATATTTGAGAGGGTTCGACAGAGTGCAGACTTCATGCCAGCCTGGCAAATGCATGTAAGTTACTCAAGTTATTACATTGCTATGTAATATATTACATAGCAATAATTATACATATTTACATAAATACATAAACACACAAGCAGGGTTTTGTGAAATATTAACCACATAACTACAGCTCTGTAAAATATTAAGAGACCATTTGCAGGGTATGTGTTTTGCCTCACAGCAAGAAGGTCCCTGGTTTGAATTTTGTTTTTTTTCGAGATAGGGGTATAGGCTAATCGGATAAAGGAAATTGGTAGTGTGTGAACGAGAGAGTGTTTCTTTATTGAGTTGGCATACTCTCAAGGCTGGGTCGCAGCAGGAAGTGCATCTACCAGTGAAACGTGGCAGATTAATTGGCAAATCATTCTGATGTGGCGACCCTTAACGAAGAGCACAAGCTCATGGAGAGTGAGTGTTTTGAGTTAAACAAGAAGACTATATATTTTTTCAAGCATTTATTGTTTTTTAAAAATCCATAGGTAATGGAAGAAAAAAAAATACATTATTACTTTTAGTTCTTTTTTACTTTTTGTATTTATACTAGGGATGCACCGATACCATTTTTTTGGATCCGATCTCGATACCAAAATTCTAAGTATCGACCGATACAGATCCGATCCCGATACTGTGCCTTTTTTTGATTTTTTATTAACATAATACAGTTTCTATAGTTCTGGTGATAAACTCAAATAATATATCTTCTTAAGTAAAAATAACAGACCTATAGGCCTACTGTATATGACAGATGGCACAATCTAACTAAACATGATGCTTGCTATAAACTATATGGGCCACATTACTTGAGCATTCGTTATGACATTGATATATATGATCTGTTGTGGTCCAGCTTATGTTTCCTTTTTAATATTAAGATTTTTCTTTGAAATCTGTAATTGGCTACCACTATTGACCCTAATCATTGGTAAAATAATCAGCCTTTTAGCAAAGCCTGATATTTTCCTGCAGGTTTGAAGCAGACTAAACTAAACCGTCTGAGGCCAGTTTTGCTTCATAAACATTCCCTCGCCTAAACTCGCCGTGTCTGAGAATGTCTGAAATATTTTTTTTGTGTCTGTAAAACTATCTTTTTGAAACTAATTTCATTTGGTATAATTTGTTGATTATTTTAATGTATTTTCGTTGGTCAGTTATCTATAAAATAAACAAGAATACTTGAGGTGAAGTTCAAAACGAGGTCCGCTTATATGCTTCAGTGCACAAACTGACAAACAGATCTGTTAAATAAACTGTTAATATACAGTTGAAGTCAGAATTATTAGCCCCCCTGAATTATTAGCCCCCCTGTTTATTTTTTTTCCCCAATTTCTGTTTAACAGAGAGAAGATTTTCACAACACATTTCTAAACATAATAGTTTTAATAACTCATTTTTAATAACTGATTTATTTTATCTTTGCCATGATGACAGTAAATAATATTTGGCTAGATGTTTTTCAAGACACTTCTATACAGCTTAAAGTGACATTTAAAGGCTTAACTAGGTTAATTAGGTTAACTAGGCAGGTTAGGGTAATTAGGCAAGTTATTGTATAATGATGGTTTGTTCTGTAGACTATCAGAAAAAATATAGATTAAAGGGGTAATAATTTTGACTTAAAATGTTTATAAAAAAATAAAAACTGCTTTTATTCTAGCCGAAATGAAACAAATAAGACTTTCTCCAGAAGAAAAAATAGTATCAGACATACTGTGAACATTTCCTTGCTCTGTTAAACATCATTTGGGAAATTTTGAAAAAAGAAAACAAATCTGAAGGGGGGCTAATAATTCTGACTTCAACTGTAAATATAAAATTACTGTGAAATATTCACAGTTTCAGAGTAGCCTATATTAGGCTAAATAATTGTCTGTTATTGACAATTCATATGCTCCCGTCAGTTTCACTTTTATTAATATAATCAACTACTCTGACCACAATTAGCCAGGCTTTACAAACTATTCGCATCACTTAAAGTATTCCCCTCTGAGGAATAACTCAGTCAGAAGGATGAGAGAACATAAACTTATTGTAAGAATAATCTTACAGAGTGGCGCACATCGCGTCAGCGCAGCCAGTGCCTGAATGAAACGCTTGCATCACTGAGACACAGCATGCAGCCCTCCAGTATACGGACACTTCTAAAACAGCAGCACAAAGGGGAGAAATCAGTGCGTTGAGGATCTGTCCAATGTATTACTGAGCCTTTTCTAATTTAAAGTTTCAGGTAGGCCTACTTTGTGTGTGAAGAGCAGGTATATAATAACCCTCTCTACTGTATTGTGAATGCGATCTGCTGATCTAAATAACAGACACAGCGCAACATGATTTAGAAACAACTCCATGTTGCAGGTCAAAATGAACCCACTTAATGCAAAACTAAATGCATTTCTCCACCGATTAAATATATTAACAGGAACAATTAGTCTTGGAGAAAGTTTTTTGTGTTGTCATGAACGTGACGCACAGTTTGAATTGTGAAGGAATGGAGAATGATTGACAGGCGGAGTGGCGGAAAGCACTGAACATGAATTTTACCACTTGAAAATTAATCTGTGCTTCACATTAAACCATAGAATGGCTTCAAAACATTTAGGATATAGTAGGCCTACATGACAACTTCCTAGTCCCTTATAATAGGCTACTTTCCTGGCTTTTGTTGGCTTATAAATTACACAGAATATAGCGCACGCGTAAGATCGGATTTGGATCGATACCAGCTGGCCGATACCCGATCCAGCAAAAATATGCGGTATCAAACTGATATCTGATCCAAGTATCGGGATCGGTGCATCCTTAATTTATACATATTTTAAATTATTATAATTTTTTTTATTTATTTATTTTTTTTAAATTAGTGTTTAGTTCTATTAGTCATGGTAACATTTCTAGGTTTCATAATTTTTAATTCCACCTAATTTATATATTTGTATTTATTTTTTCATAGCTTTATTTCAATAAATGCTCAAATTAAAAACTTTTTGAAGTCCAGCCCTTATTAGGCAGAAATTCCAGACACAATGAATGAAATTTTTTACAAGTTGCTCGTGGACATTTACTTAAAGGAGTAGTTTTTCCAAAATGTCATTATTACAATACAATAACATTTTAAATGTAAAAAGCATCCCTTTAGTATAGCCTTTTTTCTTATGTAAGAAGACAATGATTTATGTCTGGAGAGACTATATGTGAATCCTTCAAAAATGTAGAATTCTTAATAGTCTTAAACTGTCTTCGATTTTTATCTTATTCTTTGTATTATTTATTCTTTGTTGATGTCGTTTTATTGTTTTAAACCCATGTAATATAGAAAGATGTTATGTATAAAATGTTCATAAATTTGATCTGCTTTTGCTATGAAATAACCATTGATTCTGATAGGTTGATAAACACACTCTCTTATTTCAATGAAATATAACTCTTTTAATAGCTTGCAGGAAGAACAACACTTTCATAGATGAGCTTTTTTCCTCACTCTGTCCACATGAGTGCTCTTGCATTTTTCCTTCTGCTTAGTCCCTTTATTCATCAGGGGTCACCACAGCAGAATGAACCGCCAACTTATCCAGCATATGTTTTACACAGCGCATGCCCTTCCAGCTGCAACCCAGTATGGGAAACACCCATACACTGTCAAATTCACACTCATACACTATGGCCAATTTATTTTATTCAATTTACCTATACCGCATGTCTTTGGACTGTCGGGGAAACTGGAGGTCCCAGAGGAAACCCACGCCAACAAAGAACATGCAAACTCCACTCAGAAATGTCAACTGACCTGCGGATTTCTGCAGAATTATTTTGGGAGTATCATAACTAAAACCTTAATATGTTAAATAAAAATAATGTCTTTTTAACTTGTATTTAATGTTTAAAATGCAAATCCTATTAGATTCACTGTAAATAGTTAACTTAAACAGAATTAATGATGGGCTAAAAATCTGCGGAAAATCTGCAGAAAATCTGCGGAATTCTGCGCGCGCAGATTCCGTGTGGGCCTACTCATTAGTTGCTGTTTCTTAGTTAGCTGGCATTTGTAAGCTGTCTGCTATATTTGAAATGTCAACAGCCAGTCTGTGAAAACCTAACAGCAAGCTGTGCATCTTCAAACTATTGTTAAACACACATATGAATATCTACATCTGCAAAACCCACAAAGAAATCTGATAAATGGTAATATATGCAAATGGCATGTGTGACATACGAGTTCATATTTGGATTTCACATATACTAAATAATTTCCCAGAGATAGGTTGCGGCTGGAAGGGCATCCGCTGCGTAAAAATGTGCTGGATAAGTTGGCGGTTCATTCCGCTGTGGTGACCCCAGATTAATAAAGGGACTAAGCCGACAAGAAAATGAATGAATGAATGAATGAATGAATGAATGAATGAATATACTAAATAAATACTCACTGGCCACTTTATTAGGTACACCTGTCCAACTGCTTGTTAATGCAAATTTCTAATCAGCCAATCACATGGCAGCAACTCAATGCATTTAGGCATGTAGACATGGTCAAGAGGATCTGCTGCAGGTCAAACTGAGCATCAGAATGGGGAGGTAAGGTGATTTAAGTGACTTTGAACGTGGCATGGTTGTTGGGCTGGTCTGAGTATTTCAGAATCTGCTGATCTACTATGATTTTAACGCACAACCATCTCTAGGGTTTACAGGGAATGGTCCAAAAAAGAGAAAATAACCAGTGAGCGGCAGTCCTGGGGGCGCAAATGCCTTGTTAATTCCAGAGGTCAGAGGAGAATGGCCAGACTGATTTGAGCAAATAGAGAGGCAACAGTAACTCAAATAACCACTCATTACAACCGAGGTATGCAGAAGAGCATCTCTGAACACACAACACATCGAGCCTTGAGGCGGATGGGCTACAGCAGCTGAAGACCACACCGGGTGCCACTCCTGTCAGCTAAAAACAGGAAACTGAGGCTACAATTCACACAGGCTCACGAAAACTGGACAATAGAAGATTGGAAAAACGTTGCCTGGTCTAATGAGTCTTGATTTCTACTGCCACATTCAGAGAGTAGGGTCAGAATTTGGCATCAACAACATGAAATCTTGGATCCATCCTTGTATCAACAGTTCATGCTGGTGGTCATGGTGTAATGGTGTGGGGGATATTTTCTTGGCACACTTTGGGCCCATTAGTACCAATTGAGCATCGTGTCAATGCCACAGCCTACTTGAGTATTGTTGCTGACTATGTCCATCCCTTTATGACCACAGTGTACCCATCTTCTGATGGCTATTTCCAGCAGGATAATGCGCCATGTCATAGAGTGCGAATCATTTCAGACTGATTCTTGAACATGACAATGAGTTCACTGTACTCAAATGGCCTCCACAGTCACCAGCACTCAATCCAATAGAGCACTTTTGGGATGTGGTGGAACAGGAGATTCGCATCATGGATGTACAGCCGACAAATCTGCAGCAACTACATGATGCTATTATGTCAATATGGACCAAAATCTCTGAGGAATATGTCCAGTAACTTGTTGAATCTATGCCACTACGGATTGAGGCAGTTCTTAAGGCAAAAGTGGGTCTAACCTGGTACTAGTAAGGTGTACCAAATAAAGTGGCTGGTAAGTGTATATGAACGAAATGTCCATTTTTGAAATTCTAAGAAAAATGAAACCATTTTGAAATAATGTTGGGTATATGACTTTGACTATTTCATATAAAAAAATCCAAATATGCACTTGTATGTTATATGTTATTTGCATATATTACCATTTGGGAAGCCAAAGATGATGATTTTGGTAAACTTATATAATACAAGATGAAGGTGTTGAGTAACGCAACATGAAAAAGTGACTGCAGTTTTTGTCAGAACTGCCATTTTCAGACAATTAGTTGTTGTTTGCTGATATCTGACTAACTGATTTCTGCAGAAAGTGCTTGAGGAGGAGTTAGGCTCTGGATGGAGTGAGAAACTCTCATCATTTGAGGAAAAGCCTTTTGCTGCTGCCTCCATTGGACAAGTTCATCATGGAGTTTTGCCTGATGGGAGGGAAATCGCTATGAAGATACAGGTCTTAGGCTGGATTTTATTTAGATAAACATTATGTATTAATGTTACACAGCTGAACAATACTTTTTTGTTTATACAGTACCCTGGTGTTGCTAAAAGCATTCATAGTGACATCAACAATCTGATGTCTGTTCTGAAGATGAGTGTTGTTCTGCCTGATGGTGAGCACTGGCTAATGCTTTCACTTTTGAGTTTCAGAAAGTTGAAGTGTGCATGTTGTCATAAACCTCATCTGAGAGGTCAGTTCTGGTGGTTTATTTCTGCAGGTCTGTTTGCTGACAGTAGCCTTGAGGTTCTTCAGAGGGAGCTGGCTTGGGAATGTGACTATAAGAGAGAGGCGGAGTGTGCCAAGCGATTCAGGTATACTTGACTATAATAAATATCTATAATATCATATCTATGTGGGTGACATGGTGGCTCAGTGGTTAGCAGTGTCACCTCACAGCAAGCAGGTTGCTGATTTGAGTCCCGGCTGGGTCACTTGGTATCTCTGTATTGAGTTTGCATGTTCTCCCCATCAGTGGTGGATTTAGGCATGGGCAATATGGGCGATTGCCCAGGGCGGCATCTTGCTGGGGGCGGCATGAGGAGACGATGCAAAAAAAAAAAAAAAAGAAGTGCCCCCGTAAAAGCTTTGAGATACGGTTTACTTTATGCAAATATTAATTTAGAGTAATCCCAGAATAAAGATGTTAGGAGCCATTCACATTTGCCATCTTTTGCATGCGCAAAATTGTAACTCTATGTGCAACTGAAACAAAACTGGTGAAACCAAACTGACGCGTGCATGTAGAGAACCATTCCCACGCACGTCACGCATTGCTTCTAGTGTGAATCCCAGTTGTTTACATGCACACCGATAAAATACATGGCACTCATGCGATGTGAAACTGGAGTAACAGCCTTTTATGCAGATATGTCTACACGTAGCGAGTGTTGCAAGTCAACAAAACTAAAGTTATATACAGTTGAAGTCAGAATTATTAGCCCCCCTGAATTATTAGCACCCCTGTATATTTTTTTTCCCCAATTTCTGTTTCCCTTAAAGAAGAGCACAAGCTCATGGAGAGTGAGTGTTTTGAGTTAAACAAGAAGACTATATATTTTTTCAAGCATTTATTGTTTTTTAAAAATCATAATAGGTAATGGAAGAAAAAAAATACATTATTTTTATTTCTTTTTTACTTTTTGTATTTATACTAGGGATGCACCGATACCATTTTTTGGATCCGATCTCGATACCAAAATTCTAAGTATCGACCGATACAGATCCGATCCCGATACTGTGCCTTTTTTTTTTTTATTGACATAATACAGTTTCTATAGTTCTGGTGATAAACTCAAATAATATATCTTCTTTAGTAAAAATAACAGACCTATAGGCCTACTGTATATGACAGATGGCACAATCTAACTAAACATGATGCTTGCTATAAACTATATAGGCACATTATTTGAGCATTTGTTATGACATTGATATATATGATCTGTTGTGGTCCAGCTTATGTTTCCTTTTTAATATTAAGATTTTTCTTTGAAATCTGTAATTGGCTACCGCTATTGACCCTAATCATTGGTAAAATAATCAGCCTTTTAGCAAAGCCTGATATTTTCCTGCAGGTTTGAAGCAGACTAAACTAAACCGTCTGAGGCCAGTTTTGCTTCATAAACATTCCCTCGCCTAAACTCGCCGTGTCTGAGAATGTCTGAAATATTTTTTTTGTGTCTGTAAAATTATCTTTTTGAAACTAATTTCATTTGATATAATTTGTTGGTTATTTTAATGTATTTTTGTTGGTCAGTTATCTATAAAATAAACAAGAATATTTGAGGTGAAGTTCAAAATGAGGTCCGCTTATATGCTTCAGTGCACAAACTGACAAACAGATCTGTTAAATAAACTGTTAATATACAGTTAAAGTCAGAATTATTAGCCCCCCTGAATTATTAGCCCCCCTGTTTATTTTTTTTTCCCCAATTTCTGTTTAACAGAGAGAAGATTGTCAACATATTTCTAAACATAATAGTTTTAATAACTCATTTCTAATAACTGATTTCATTTATCTTTGTCATGATGACAGTAAATAATATTTGACTATATATTTTTCAAGACACTTCTATACAGCTTAAAGTGACATTTAAAGGCTTAACTAGGTTAATTAGGTTAACTAGGCAGGTTAGGGTAATTAGGCAAGTTATTGTATAACGATGGATTGTTCTGTAGACTATCGAAAATAAAAAAAAAAATAGCTTAACCCATAAGAACCCACTGTGACACGGGTGTCACAAACAATTGTGATCGTCTGGAAAGGTCTTTTTAAAGCCTTATTCCTCATTTTTAACTCTGGAAGTCTCAAAGTGACATATAAGTAACATCCAGGTTCAGTCACGTGAGAATATGTGCATTTTTTGTTGTCATGGCAACTTGTCCAAAATGGTGGACTGTGTGGTGAGCACATGTTGCAGTGTAAGCAATTTTTAAAGATACTTGTTTTTATTACTAAAGGTATGTTTTGAACCATTTAACTATTCTAATGTTTTAATAACACATCCTAGATTACACTTACCGTGATTTCAAAACATTTCTTTAGCAAACTGATATAAAACAAGTTACGAAGTTATTGTGGTGACATATATGTCACATCGGGCTGTTAACCTTAAAACAGAAGGTGGAATTTTGATGTGACATATTTGTCACATTAAGAAAATTGGTAATGAACTGCTCAATTAATTTAGCTGATTAATCTATTTTAGTGTTCTATATTTCCTACTGCTCATTTCAAAGCATATATTAACAATTTTTTTTAAAATTAAATCACATTAAATATATTGTTAATGAAATGTATTTTGAAACCATTTTTTTACCTGTAAGCTGTAGCAAGATGTTTATATCATATGTGTTTATATCTTACTTTAAAGTTGTTTTATCTTTTTTTGAAGTAGGAATAACATGATTAGATTCAGGAAAAAAATTGATGTTCAGAATGCACTGAAGATTATCCACAGCAATGGCAGTGTGTATGAGGGATCTGACAGTGACTCGAATAAAGACATTGATGACACTGATTACACTCCAAGTAAAGACATGGAGGATGATTAATCAAGTGGATCTGATTTAGAAATTAGCAGATCAAGTGATCTAGATTCAGAAGCTGCACAGCCAAACATAAACTCTGGCCAGCAAGACAACAAAACTTTTTCTTGGAGAAAAACATTTTTCAACATTTTGAAATCCTTGAGTGCACATTCAAATGGCCAAGTGCCACACCTCCAGACAATCTTCACACGCCCCTGGAGTATTTCAGAAAGTTCATAAAAGCAGAAATGTTTGCGTTACTGAAGGAACAAACATTTGTACAGTGTGTAACAATCTGGAACTCAAAAAATTGTATCGTAGTTGAATCGTAAATACTAATTGGAAGCTATCTGCGCATTGGTCTAAAACAAAATGCCAGGAAATCGTGCATACTGGGAAAATGTAACAAGGTGGTCCATGGTGGCTGACAATATGTGCATGTTTAACATATTGACCTTCAGTGTGAGGTAGTTCATTCATTCATTCATTCATTCATTTTCTTTCAGATTAGTCCCTTTAATCAGGGGTCACCACAGCGGAATGAACCGCCAACTTATCCAGCATATGTTTTACATAACTGATGCCCTTCCAGCCACAACCCAGCTCTGGGAAACACCCATACACACTTGCATTCATAAACACATACACTATGGCCAATTTAGCTTATTCAGTTCACCTATAGCGCATGTGTTTGGACTGTGGGGGAAACCGGAGCACCCGGAGGAAACCCTCGCGAACACGGGAAGAACATGCAAACTCCACACAGAAATGCCAACTGACTCAGCCAGAACTCAAACCAGTGACCTTCTTGCTGTGGTGCAAAAGTGCTACCCACTGAGCCACTGTGTCGCTGTGAGGTAGTTATTTATTTTTATTTAGTTCACACATTTTCAAGTTGTGAGAACAATACACGAACAACCATATACCAAAAAAGGTACAATTTTGATGTTTCGAATGAGTTGTTGAATAATGTATTGGTCACAGTTATGGGACTTTGAAATATGTTATGGAAAAGCAAATAAACTGAAAAAAAATGTTATGTAGCAAATAAAACTGACAAAATTAGTTTTTTTTTCAATTGTGAAATAAATGCCCAATGTGACATATGTGTAACATGAAAAAATTATTATAAACGCCCAATGTCACATATATGTAACATTACAGATCTTTCACAAAGAAGGGTTGCATTTCAAAAACAACTGCAGAAACATGTTATAAGTGGTCCATTTGGTCTGTATTATATGCCCCATAATTTCCCTATAAGGAGAAATCGGTCCGGGTTCTTATGGGTTAAAGGTGCTAATAATTTTGACCTTAAAATCGTTTTTAAAAAATAAAAAAATTGTTTTTATTCTAGCCGAAATAAAACAAATAAGACTTTCTCTAGAAGAAAAAAATATTATCAGACATACTGTGAACATTTCCTTGCTCTTTTAAACATAATTTGGGAAATGTTTAAAAAAGAAACAAAAATTCAAAAGTTGGCTAATAATTCAGACTTCAACTTTATATGGGGTGGTTCGCCCAGGGTGCCATTTAAACTAGAACCGCCACTGCTCCCCGTGCTGGTGTGGGTTTCCTCTGGGTGCTCCGGTTCCCCCCACAGTCCAAAGCCATGCAGTACAGGTGAATTGAATAAACTAAATTAGCCGTAGTGTATGTGTGTGGATGAGTGTGAATGGATGTTTCCCAGTACTGGGTTGCAGCTGGAAGGGTATCCGTTGTGTAAAACATATGCTGGATAAGTTGTAGGTTCATTGCGCTGTGTCGACCCCTGGTGAATAAAGAGACTAACCCAGGGATAGGCAAACTTGATCCTGGAGAGCCGGTGTCCCTGCAGACTTTTGCTTCAACCCTAATCAAACACACCTGCCTGCAGCTTTCTAGTGATCTTGAAGACACTGATTAGTGTGTTCAGGTGTGTTTGACTAGTGTTGGAGCAAAAGTCTGCAGGGACACCGGCCCTCCAGGATCAAGTTTGCCCATCCCTGGACTAACCCAAAAGAAAATGAATGAATGCATTATATCTATGTCTTTGAATTAATGTTCAAAAGCTTGTTAAGGTTTAGAGAAAGATGTCTCTTAGGCCCTGATTAAACTTTGTTTTAAAGGGATAGTTCACCCAAAAATTTAAAATGACTCATTTATTCTCTCTCAAGTGGTTCCAAACCGTTATGTGTTTCTTTATTGTTTTAAACATAATAAAATATTGAGAAGAATGTTGGAAACCGCTGTCCATTGACTTCCATGGTATATTTTTTTCTACTATGAAAGTCAATGGCTGCTCTTTTCCTTTTTTTATTATTATTAATTGTAATTTTTAGGGGTTTTCACCTTTATTGGACAGGACGGTGCAGAGCATAGTCAGGAAAGTGACAATGGTTGCCATTTTCCAATATTCTTCAAAATATCTGCTTTTCAATAGAATAAATAAGCTCCTCCTTTGAAACTACTTGTAGATGATGAGTAAATTATATATTTTTGGCTGAACTACTTAATTAATTGAGGATTTTGTCAAAACTAAATGCAGGTGTAAATAGAGTAAAAAAAAAGCAAATAATTAACAAGTAATTATTGACAGAATTAGAATTTTTCGGCAAAGCAACTCTTTAATTTGTAGTCCTTATCAGAAAGAAACTGGAAAAGCACAGTTGAGTGGTCATGAACACAATTGGTTCAGAGAAATGTATTCACTCAATGCTTTCATACAGTGTTGTCTTTTTTTCTTTTGCAGGGTTCCTTGTGTCTGTTTTTTATGTAAACAGTTCTTTGTTCATTGGACTTCATATTTAAAACAAAAACTACAGCAGTTTTTTTTATCGTAGCCCTGTCTATTATTGATTTGTGTTGCTTAAGATATTAGAAGACTCTTTAAAAGCACACATGTACACTTATTAACATTGTGTGATTTTTCTCTACTGTCACAGGAATTTGCTGAAAGGAGACCCAGTGTTCGTGGTGCCTGAGGTGTTTGATGAGCTGTCGGCTTGTCGTGTGATCACCATGGAACTAGTCAATGGAGTTCCTCTGGATCGTTGTGTTGATCTGGACCAGGAGACTAGAAATGAGGTAAGCTTGATGCTTAAACAGGAATTTACCATAAGCTTGATGTATCTTTGATAGATTTAGTCATTTAATTATTATTATTATTATTACTATTGTTAATATCATTAGGTTATTATTAATGCTATTTTTGCATTATTGCTTTCATTTTGCACTTACTATTTTTAAATTAAATGTACGATTTGCATGTACTGTAATTGGTGCAATTGGTGATAGTATTTCTTTTTGTTTAGAGAGATTTGTTTGTCTTCTATGTTGTTTTACTGTGTTTTAGGATGAATTTATGAATGAATGATTCTCCTGCACTTGTATTCTGTAGATCTGTTTTAACATCCTGCAGTTGTGTTTGAGAGAGCTGTTTGAGTTCCGCTTCATGCAGACGGACCCCAATTGGTCCAACTTCTTTTATAATAGCGAGCAGAACAAGGTGAGCAACCCCTACAACAATGATGGCAAACTTGTGTATGTAAATCCAGAGATATTTGATCTACCGTATCTTTTATCTACACATTTAGTCACAAACAAAGACTGCTATTACACTAACAATTATTAAACTGAGCAATTTTTGTGGATTATGATTGTGTAGAAATATACAGCAGTGCTTTTTAAACATGTTCTACACACACACACACACACACACTAATTTGGTATTTCTAAAACATAATAATTTGTTCGTATGTGCAGTCTGCGCTGAAGGTCTGTCACTTTTTTGGAAATTTTCAAGACTTAATGTTTTAAAGGAATTAATACTTTTATTTAGCATGTTTAAAAAGTAATGATAAAGACTTTGGGCTCTATTTCAACAGTCTAGGCGCAAAGTCTAAAGCACATGGCGCAGAAGCATTAAGGGCATGTCTGAATCCACTTTTGCTATTTTAAGGATGGAAAAATACACACTGTGGCCTGGCGCATGGCCTAACAGGGTTCATACGGTCATGGAAAACCTGGAAAAATCATGGAATTTTGGCATGGCATTTTCCAGGCCTGGAAAAGTTTTGGAAAAACAGAAAAGCTCACAAAGTTTTGGAAAAGTCATGGAAAACAGATATCTGTACTTGATTATAGGTTATTTACTACTTCTTTGTTCTTGGCCAATCACATACTCTCACATTATTAGTGTGGTGTAAGCATTATTCATTCATTCATTCATTTTCTTGTCGGCTTTGTCCCTTGCGGGGTCGCCACAGCGGAATGAACCGCCAACTTATCCAGCACGATTTTACGCAGCGGATGCCCTTCCAGCCGCAACCCATCTCTGGGAACTTCCACACACACATTCACACTCATACACTATGGACAATTTAGCTTACCCAATTCACCTGTACTGCATATCTTTGGACTGTGGGGGAAACCGGAGCACCCGGAGAAAACCCACGCGAACCCAGGGAGAACATGCAAACTCCACACAGAAACGCCAACTGACCCAGCCCAGCCGAGGTTCGAACCTGCGACCCAGCGACGTTCTTGCTGTGAGGCAACAGCACTACCTACTGCACCACTGGGTTGCCCTGGTGTAAGCATTATCTAAATCAATTTTACATAGATATAAATGTAAATTGAAACTAAAGAGATTGTTGCGTGTTTTACGATATGCTGTAATAAATTTGAACACGCATTGTTTTTATTTTACCACGCATATGTAAACATTTCATGAAACATTAGGTCATGAAAATTTACTTGAAAGTCTTTGAAAAACCATGGAAAAGTCATGGGTTTTTAGTAGTAAAAATGTGTATGTGAATGGGTCTAAGAGGGCTGTGCTTATTGTCTTATGGGTGTGTTTTGAGCATGACGTGCATTAAACCAATCACAGTCTCATCTGCCATTTCCTTTAAGAGTCAGTTACATCGCGCCATGGTGCATTTGCTATTTACATTACGGACTTTGTAAGTGTAAAAACTAAATGCTTCACTAGTGAGAAAACAGTTAAACAGACCATCTGCAGTGCGAAGATAAAGAACGAGCCTCCTCCATTTAACCTCTTTATTTTCTCCTTTTACTCTTTTCTCCTTTACTGTCGTGGAGTAAGGAAACAGTGTTGCACTTACTCCACTGAAGACATCCATTAGCCTACATATTGAATTTTGTTTGTTAAGCACAAAGATTTGTTGTAAAACTATTTCTAGATTCAGTTCTAATTTCCAGCAAAATTAATAAATGAACAATAATAACGAAGTGTGGTCAAAATACTGAGTTATATCCAAACACACTTCCTGTTCTTATGGTGATGCATAATTCTCCAAAACCCGACAGGTGGTCAAATATAACATGTTTTTATTAAAGCAAATATAAATATGCATATAATAAATAATAGTGCTAATAATATTATCAAAAAAATGCAAATTGTCATGAATAAACTGAAAAAAAAAACCTGGACATGAAGAAGGCATAGAGGTAGTGTTTTTTATAATAAATAATATTTTTTGTAACGGTTTAATCCTTAATTTTTTTCGTATGTAAAGATATTTGTGTGCTTTCATGTAAGAGTTTCCTGTAATTTTGGGTGATTTTAACTGCAGTTTGGCAGTTTCATTTTCACTCATGAACATTTTATTCATGCCCCCGTGACAAACTGGAGTGTTAGATGCAAATAAGGAGTAAGTACTGGTGAAATACTGTGATGGAATTTAATAACGTACGCTGAATGGAAAGAAAAAAACTTCCGCATTTCGGTGTGTGTCTGTGTGTGTGCGCATGGCCCTTTACTGACAGCCACGTGTGTGGATCTTGTCGGAAAATATGGTCAAAAGTCCTACATGATGGTAATAGTTTGATCGTGGTGTTTATTTCAATAATGCCATTAATATATGCATACTCCACATGTTTTAATTCAATTTCTGTTTAGTTCAGTTATGACTTTAGTCGGATTAAGGTAATCAAAAAAATCACTGTTTGGAGCTTATGTAGGCCTACAGTTCAACATTCATGTTTAACTGAATAAACAGTTAGTAAACACAAGTACATCTTATTGAACAGAATTTATTTTCATCACCAATTATAATAGTAGAACAGTTTCTCAAACAGTTTGTGATGCATTTTGGAAACAGGAGATGAGCCCCTGGTATAATGCGCCACCTGGTTTAAGAAACCCGTTCTCAAAGACTTACTTTTAGTCATTATTTGGGTAGCACACATATTCTGAATGCCTTCATCAGAATTCAAATGAGCCATTTTTAATCTACATTAATTCCAAGTGAGATTAATCTAGATTAAAAAAAATCAATATATGCCCGCCTATAGTTGCTGTACATCCTGTGTGTATTAAGCGTTTGAACCTGCATAAGCCCATAACTAACGCACTCTGCGCTGGACTTTAGACCTGCTTTTACTTGGTCAATGGCACAGTCTATTTTAGCTTCTCAAAATAGCAACGCGCCAACAATGCACCTTAACACACCTCCTTTCTAGACCGGCACACACATGAGTCCACAAAGTAGCGAAAATGGATTTGCTATTTAAACAACGTGACTCAAAACGTGAAAATTAGGATTGCGTTGGTCTGAAAATAGCAACAAATTGCACCAAACACATCTTGCGCCTTATTGTGCCGGGTGTATGATAGGGCCCATAGTATTTAAAAAAAAAAATACGATAGCCATTTTCAACATTTATAAAAAGAAAATCATCTTATTCAAAGGATTTCTGTAGGATCATGTGACACTGAAAACTGAAGAAACGATGTCAAAATTTCAGTTTGAAATAAACAATTTTAAATTGGAAATTGTAATAAATTGTAATTTCTGTGTGGAGTTTGCATGTTTTCCCTGTGTTTGTGTGGGTTTCCTCCGAGTGATTTGAGTTTCCCCCACAAAAGTCCAAAGACATGTGGTATAGGTGAATTGGGTAAGCTAAATTGTCCATAGTGTAAATGAGTGTGTGTGGATGTTTCCCAGTGATAGGTTGCTGCTGGAATGGCATCCGCTGTGTAAAACATATGCTGGATAAGTTGGCGGTTCATTCCACTGTGGCGACCCCAGATTAATAAAGGAACTAAGCTGAAAAGAAAATGAATGAATGAATTAAATTGTAATTCTGCTTGACAGTGTTACTCTTTTTACTGCATGTTAGTATTTCCAAAACCTGTTAGCATTTCAAATCTTTTTAACCCAAATATTTTGGACCGCAGTTTCTGTTGCCAAATTTCTTTAAATTCTTAATTGTACATCTGTGAGCCGGTATGCTTTTCCATTCTTCCAACTGAATCCTTGTTTTTTTCTAATGTGAAACTTTTGTTCTTCACCGTAACAGATATTCCTGTTGGATTTTGGAGCCTGCCGGGATTACCCAGAGTCATTCACAGACCATTACATAGAGGTACTTTGGGAATATTTAATAGTGAACACCTTATGTTGTAAAGTTATTGCTGTGGGATGTGATATGAAGACTTTTTGCTGATGGGGTAAGAGTTCTCCCAAAAATAAAAATAATTTCTTGTAATTTATTCACCATGACACCGTCCAAGATGCAGGTGACTTTTTTTTCTTTAGTCTATTAAAGTGTACTACTAGTCTACTTAGGTCCAGCATTAAACTAAATTATCAGTGTCAGCATTTTGACAATCAAAAAAATTATTTGCAGGCAATACAAAATTTATACAAGTGCGTGCTGATGATACATTGAGACAGTGACTACACATAAAGGTAATAATGTTGTAAATACTGTTTGATTTTTTCGCACCTCAGTGCGACTTCATTGTATCAACAAGAGCCACTGGTTTGTCACCTGATTTTGTCACCTGTACATGTTTTTTTATATATATATATATATATATATATATATATATATATATATATATATTTGTATTTTTACTCCTATTGGCTTGCATTTTATAAATCAACACGGACACAAGTTTTAGGTGACATTTTTGATAGTTCACCCAAAAATGAAAATTCTGCCTTCATTTACTCACCCTTCACTTGTTCCAAACCTGTTTGACTTTCCTCTGTTGAACACAAAGGAAGATATTTTAAAGACAGCTGGAAACCGGTAACCATTGACATCCATAGCTTTTGTTTTCCTACTATGGAAGTTAATGGTTGCAGCTTTTCAGTTTTTTTTCAAAATATCTTCTTTTGTGTGTAAAAAAAAAGAAAAAAAAAAAGGTTTGAAATCACAAAGAAATTGGCAAAGAAATTAAAATGTTTTAGTGAAATAACCCTTAAATGTTCAACTGAAGAAAAAAAGTTAACGACATCTTGGATGGCATAAGAAAATAAAACGACACATTTTAATTTGGGGGTAAACTATATCTTTAAAGAGAACCTCTATTATAATACAGAATTCAGATATAAATATATTCATCAGTTAAAAATTCAAAATAAATCTGACAATGTAAAATAATGCAACACTATACTCTAGACTTCTATTGAGTATATGAGTCCAACTCATTGCACAGTAAAGAACATTACTACTATCATTCTCTCATTTCATGTACCTTGTTTGAAGTGTGCACATTATTATATCGTATTTTCATTAAAATTGATATTACTATTTCAAGGTGGTTCATGCTGCGTCAGTTGGAGACAGAGCTACAGTTCTGCAGAAATCTAAAGACCTGA
The DNA here is from genome assembly GCA_903798195.1 of Danio kyathit. Classification (NCBI taxonomy): domain Eukaryota; kingdom Metazoa; phylum Chordata; class Actinopteri; order Cypriniformes; family Danionidae; genus Danio; species Danio kyathit. The sequence goes on along the minus strand of LR812533.1, from coordinate 18,653,558 downwards.
AGTTCCTCACCGGCTTTGAAGCCAAGGTTTGTGGCTTTATACAACATTCACCTCACATATTATTCACCTTACATTATTATTTGCCTCAAGAATCAAAGCTATTACTTTCTTAAAATGACCGTTCACCCAAAACCGAAAATCCTGTCATCATTTTCTCACCCTTCACTTGTTCCAAATCTCTTTGTCTTTCTTTTTCCCATTGAAAGGGTATCCTCTGGGCTTTTAATAGTCTTAAATTCATTAAAATATTATATTGTAGGTCTTTTTAAACATGTCTTAATCTCCCTTTGCCCATGTTAAGCTACCCAATCAGACTAGCACCCACCCAATCACTATCATTCCATCTCAATAAAAGTTTTAACAAAAGTTAACTCTATTTATTAACTCTTTACCAACTCTATTTCTGTTTATAAACATATGGTTTCATTATCTTCCTTACAATAACATTTTTTAAATGTTTTATTAAGTGTTTTCAATGGACCATTAGAAAAACTCCCATTAGAAAAACTTTAGCCTTGTGTAAGTCTGAAATGTCATTCATGATGGTCTTAAAAAGTCTTAAATTTGACTTTATGAAACCTGTAGCATCCATCTGTTGAACACCAAAGAAGATATTTTGAAGAATGCTGAAAACCTGTAACCATTGACTTCCATAATATTTGTTTTTCCTACACTGTAAAAAAATATCCATTAATTAACAGGTTCCATATCTTGTGATTCACATAGTGTTTTCTGTTTGTTTACAATTGGGAATTGCATCATGGCAGTTTTATCTCTGCTCTGTTGTCTTTTGTTGTTGAAAATTATTATTTAATATTATTAGTGTCACAATCACCAGCGGTCCAGGCTTGCTGGTAAACATGCACCATCACCCGGACTACAATTCTGTCACTTTATGAATTACATATCCCGTCATGCACCTCACACACTCCTGTTTCCGGATCTCCGATGATTACACACACAGCTGATATCTGATCAAAAACTGATTACATGGACTATTTTTACAGCCCACATTCCCACATACTTTGCTGAGTCTTGTTTCGCTGTAACATTACGAAGCGTTCTCTGTGTCAAGTCTTTCTGTTTCTTGACCCTATCTTTATTTCCTCGTTTATGTTATTGCCGCCTACACCGACCTTATTGCCTTTGACTTGACCACGCTTCTGGATTGCCTTCATGCTACTGTTTGTACCTGTTGACCGTTGCCTAGGGATGCAATGATTAACCGGTTTCACTGTTAACCGTGCTTTAATTAGTAACAGTTAATTATTCATAAAGTCATCTCAACACCGCGTTTCTGCACGGAACAAAACTGCTGCAACTAAACAAATATGCAAACTTAACTGTGCGCTAGTTTGTCACAGAGACTAATGACCACGCACATTTGATTAACTATGACTGTGGCTATTAACTAAGGCAAGCTCGTGCAAGTTCGTTATTTCCAATGGAGGGACGCGCACGCAACGCAGCGCGCTCGCGCTTTTCAGGCGCACCTCGTTGAAATGACACGGGGCTTTTGTGACCACGGGAACTGCAAACGGCTGAAGTCTGAGGGAGAAGCAGTACATGAAAAGTACACAGGTTTGCAAACCCACTTAAAGTTACAAATAATGGCGCCGATAAGAGCGATTATGCGGTGAATGTTGATCCACCTGCCGAGATCAACCGAGTGATTTTGGAGAGAGCGCTAAAAGACTCGGAGTGGATCAGCTGTTTAATGGCCTGAATCTCGATGCGTTGCATTCACCGCGCTTTCAGCGCAAATGGCCGCTAATGTAAAATCTAACACTGTACACATCATGGCCAAAGAAGCTCGCCTTTACTAAGTTTAAACTGACACTCCGGCTCATGAACGGTATTGCGCTGGTGGTCATCGCGAGAATCCTGCTCTGCCACGCTTATATGGGTCGGCTAACACAGAGAAATGAAAATCAGTGCATATCGAGACTGAGCATTTACAATGACACAAACAGAAACCAAAACTTTTAAAGAGGCGCAGATGTGAGACTTTTCTTACTTTCTTTTTTCCATTCTTTCTGTTTATTAAATTAACATGCATATAAAACAATAGTGCAAAATAAATATTTCTTACCGCAATGCTTCATTTTTGTTTGACGCAAACCATACATTTATTTTTCATAAAGTAACAGTAGGACTTTATGTAGCAGATAACTCTCATTCAAGCACATTCAAGGCAGCATGATAATGAGAATGGAATTCATTGTTAATATTATTGTTATCTTCGTCATCATTAATATTTTATAATTATTCGACATTCACTGTGGAATAATTTATACAAATATGATCACAGCAATCACAGTCAATCACAGTCATCACCGCATTACTTAGATAATTATTTCTGGCTTTTGTTAGTCCTAACTGATGTTGTTTTCAAATACAATAAATCCCTTAATATACAGAACAAGTTTTAGTAGTGCTCATTTATTTTTGGTGGGTGCTTCTAAATTTTTTCTGGTGCTCCTACATTTTTTAAGTTGGTAGCACCGGCAATTTCAAGCCCTGCATTAGACAAATACTGATTTTATTTATTCTTATTTTTATTTATTTATTTATTTATTTATTGTTCTGTCATGTATTTACAGTGTAAAATTACTTATGTTTAAATGTCAAAAACATTCACTTATATTTAAGCACAAAGAGAGAAATGTACTATTGTTTGTTTTTTATATTATTTTGTGCTGTATTATTAGTTACTGAGCAGCAATAAATAACACTGTAAAATACAAGGATTTTTCATCTTATTTTCTAAACTCGTGGGGTTTAAATTAATGAATGCATAATAATCGTGATAACCGTGAAACCGTGATTATTTCTCAGACTATAATCATACAACCAAAATCTATAATCGTTGCATACCTACTACCATTGCCTGCCTGACCATTCTCTGTTAAATAAAGCTGCACATAGATCCTCACTCCGTTGTCAGCCGACTTCCTGGTTACAATTAGATTATAATATTAGATAATTGATTAGATGTTATTTAGGAAATAATATAGAGATAATTAAGTCTGTAAAATAACAGAAAAAGTACTGGCAGTTTGTTTCTAAGTTTTTGTAATGTAATTTACAACACATACGCAGACAATATATCACTTCAAACTATTAAAAATGTCAACAAGAGTCACTTTTCAACCTCAAAAGCCTTTGGGGAAAAGATCTAGATCCCATAATGCAATTCCAAAGCCAAAAATAAAAAAAAACACCAAATACGAAAAACTGCTTATCTACAAAAATTCTTTACAGTGTACTATAGAAGTCAATGGTTACAGGTTTCCAGCTTTCTTCAAAATATCTTCTTTAGTGTTCAACTGAAGAAAGAAACCACTTTGAGGGTGAGTAAATACTGAGTACATTAAAATTTTGGGGTGAACTATCCCTTTTCTGTTTTCCACAGGCGTTTGAGGACGCACACGTGGAGGCGGTTATGATCCTGGGCGAAGCGTTCGCATCTGCAGAAGCGTTTGACTTCGGCACTCAGAGCACCACGCAGCGCATCCAGAGCCTGATCCCAGTCATGCTCCGCCACCGCCTCACTCCTCCACCAGAGGAGTCCTACTCACTGCACCGCAAAATGGCCGGCTCCTTCCTCATCTGCTCCAAGCTGAAGGCCCGCTTTTCCTGCCGAAACATGTTCCTCGATATTTATAACGCATACAAGAGTCAGCAACAAGAGAGACGTGGCCAGGTTTAGAGTTGTTTTCTTGTGGACGTTAATTAACTGAACGGACTTCACTGCACTACATGGACAGTATTTTCTTTTATGTGTGATGGCAGCGAATAATTGTGTGGTTTATTTGTGTCAAACAATGAAGATGTTGATTTATATTTACACACTACCAGACAAACATTTGGAAAGGGTAAGATTTGTTAATGTTTAAAAAAAGAAAAAGGCAAATCTGCTCACCAAGGCTGCGTTTATTTAATAAAAAATACAGTAAAATCTGTGTAAAATAATATATTTTTTAAATTACGGTTTACTTATTGAATGTAGTTTCAGATTTAATTTATTCCTGTTATTCAAAGCTAAATTTTCTTCAGTACTTCAGGTTTCTTTGTCACGATCCTTCACAAATCATTATAATATGATGATTTGCGGTTTTATTACTATTATTATTATTGTTATTTTTATTTTATTGTTGGTACAAAAACAATAATAATGATTCTTACAGTTATCAGTGCTGAAAATGTGTTTGTCTTTTGCTTCATAGTATCATAGAAACAGATACATTTTATTTTTAGGATTTTTTTGATAAAGTAACTATTAGTTTTTATTTGCGTTTTTTACAATATAAAATATTTCTAATATAAAGAAAGGATGCAAATAATAATAATAATAATAAAAAGACTTTCACAATTTCAGCACTGATAATTGTAAGATTTTGTTTTTAGTTGCCAATAATAACTGATCATAATACAACAGCAAATCATCATGTTATAAGGAATTGTGAAAGATCATGTGACACTGAAGATGTGATTAAAATTCATTTGAATCCCTGAAATAAATAAATAAATACATTTAAACTACAATCAATAAATTGTAATAATGTTTTACGATTGACCAATTTTTGCTGTATTATTCATCAAATAAATGCAGTCGTAGTGAGCAGAAATGGCATATGTTAAAACATTGAGGAAACTTTACTGTTTCCAAATTTTGACTGGTAGTGTACAAGTGAAGAGTTGAGTTGTTCAGTACTGCGCTGCTGTATGTGCTACGATAGTTTCTCTTCTTTCCACATTCTCATTCACTTCTAATTGAACATCTCGCTGAGCATATCTGCTTATACTGTAGGTTGTTAGTATCACTGCAAAAAAAGCTTTTAAAATCAGGACATTGCAACTAATTGAAGACTTTTGCTCCAATGGAGTGGCTTGAAGAAGTCTTGTGATGAAAGATGTGCTTCTTACAGTGGAATTAAATAGGACAGATTGAATTGTACCATAATTGCAATTTATCTTTCACTGATTTAGCAATAAAAGTGACATACTCAAGCTAAAGCTGAAGTAAATGATGTTTGAATATGATAATCATGATCATCCATACTTTAAAGCTGGGCTTTGCAAACAAAGGCATAAATAAAACACTTGTTTAAGAGATTTGCATAATCAAATATTTGATCAAAATTAAATAAATATGTTTGGATTAAAGAAATTGAAAAAGTTTGATTCGTTTACTCTACTTACTAGTTATGATACATATAAATGATCACACGTTTGATTAAATGCCAGACTAAAAGAAACAAGCAAATAAATTTCCCATATTAAAATGCCAAATTAGATATATACATATAAAAAACTTAGATAAAATTGAATAAGACACAAGTAAATAATAGTAAATGAGTTAATAAATAGAAAAAAAATCGAATGCTAATATATTAATGCAAGTAAAAGATTGAAAGATTAAGGTGATAAATCTGAGGTAATGCATTGATATTATGGGTATTTTCAAAAAAAAAATATATATACACACACACACACACACACACACACACACGTACTGTATATATAAATGTATTATTATTATTTTTCATTAATACTTTTTATAAGATGCTTTACAATAATATATTTGTGTATACTGTATACATTAGAATAGTACCAAAGCCAATACTGGAATTAATTTAATCTAACTTGTCTGTGGTGTGATTTTCTAAAAATAATATTTATCCCAATTTATATGTTATGGAAAACTACAAAAGCACAAATTTAATAAAATGGAAAAATAAAAATAACTATACAAAAAATAAATAAAATTCTGTTTAAATTTTGTACTTGGAATTTTTTGCAACACGTCATTTGAGTTCATATGAATTGTCTTTTTATTCCTAAAGATGTTAGGTGATCAAACTTTTATTTTAATAAATATATATATATATATGCTTAATAAAACTGTTTTGTTTAAATGCACCAAAATATTATCTATAATCAATGGAAAAAATTGTCATTTTCAAAAGAAATTGTTTTATGCACTGTACTTTTTATGTGAAAATTTTTTTTTCTTTATTCGCTAAATTCTGTCACTTTTGAGTAGTTATTTTCTGCAAGACTGTTAGTTCTTAAAGAGAATCCCAAAGGCAGCTCTTTCTTTTTTTTGCAACACCTCATTTGAATGAATATGAATTGTCTTTCTATTGCTAAAGATGTTAGATGACCAGACTCTTATTTTAATGGATCAGTGCAGAATAAAACAGTTGTGTTTAAATGCCCCAAAATATATTATCTATATTCACTGGATAAAATTAGTGGATAAAAATTGATAAAAATCGCTTAAATGCAACATTTTTTTATTTCTATTTATTCTCTAAAATCTATATTTTTGAACAGTAATTTTCTGAAAGGCTGTTAGTTCTTAAACAGAATCCCAAAGGCAGCTCTTTCTTTTGCAATACTTCATTTGAATGAATATGAATTGTCTTTCTATTGCCAAAGATGTTAGATGACCAGACTCTTATTTTAATGATCAGTGCCTAATAAAACAGCTGTGTTTAAATGCCCCAAAATATATTATCTATAGCAGAGATGGCCAAACTAGAGCCCGCAGGCCAAATTGGCCCATGGTAACCTTTGATTTGGCTCACCATCTCATCTGAGAAGAGAGGGAGAATGATGGGGAGACAGAGAATGTCATTTCAAATGTGATGCAATCTTTTATTTGTTTGTTTTATTGTTAAGCTACAAAAAAGTTACCTGATATTAAATGTTTTATTTTAAATGCTGTAATTTAGTTTAAAATGTAAATACTGTCACCCAATGGATAGAGGACAATGCAGAGACTTTGGTGAGTGAATCAAGGCAAAGGCAGATTCTGTTTGACTAGTGTATTCAGTGTTAAACTCAGGGGTGTAGCAACCAGTGGGGATATGTCCCCCTCACTTTTAAAGACAGACTATTTAGAAACAGGTGATTAATAATTATATGAATGTTAACTTTTGGGTCTCATACAGCTGTCCCCCCACTTTTAAAATGTCTGCTACGCCCCTCGGTGTTAAAAGTGTAATTGTTTATGTTTTTATTGCAATAAGTTATAATTAAATGTTATACTAAAACCAAAAGTATTGTGTTTGGATCAAACTTTCAATTTAAATGTAAACCACAGTTAAATTTGTCTGTAATGATTGTGCCTATTGAACAGGTCGAGGAAATTAGGCTTCTTGGAATTCTTCTTGATAGTAGGTTAAAGTGGTCAAAACAGATCGATAAAATGGTAATAGTTATGGGAAGAGGTTTATCAATTATTAAGAGATGTGTCAAAGTTTTACCACAGTACTGTATCTCTCAAATTGTTCAGGCAATTGTTCTTTCTTATCTACAGTAGATTGCTGTCCAGTGGTATGGTCGAGTGCATCATGTAAAGACTTGAAGAGTTACTATTATGAAAATGCATAACACTTTAGGTTGGTTATTGGTGAAGGATAGGGTAATTGTTTCTCCCCTGTGTATTTATAAGAAATATTTCTGTGTTAAGAGTTCCAAGTGTATACTGTCAACTTTTGTAGAGTAATGTAAGTCATAATTTTAACACCAGGCATGCATCAAAAGGATTTTTTTTTTGCTTCCCATTTCAAAAAACTAATGCAAAGCAATGGACTGTAATGTATAGAGGAATGAAAACATGGAATGAATTGCCATCAGACATTACATGCTTTGTAACAAGTAAAATGAGGTTAAAATATTTCTTAAACGATTTTTTTATGGCACAATATTAAGTGGATTGTTGATCTGGAGCTGTTGCCTCACAGCAAGAACGTCGCTGGGTCGCAGGTTCGAACCTCGGCTGGGCTGGGTCAGTTGGCGTTTCTGTGTGGAGTTTGCATGTTCTCCCTGGGTTCGCGTGGGTTTCCTCCGGGTGCTCCGGTTTCCCCCACAGTCCAAAGACATGCAGTACAGGTGAATTGGGTAAGCTAAATTGTCCATAGTGTATGAGTGTGAATGTGTGTGTGGAAGTTCCCAGAGATGGGTTGCGGCTGGAAGGGGCATCCGCTGCGTAAAATCGTGCTGGATAAGTTGGCGGTTCATTCCGCTGTGGCGACCCCGCAAGGGACAAAGCCGACAAGAAAATGAATGAATAATTGAATGAATGTTGATCTGGATGATATGTATGAATTTTGTATTTTAATGTTTTTTATTGGTCTTGTTGTTATGTATTAATGTAATTTGTTTTGTGTTCGATGGCCCCCAGGAAGAATAGCCACTACCTTGGTATTTATTTATTTATAAACTAATTTCGAGAGGATCACGTGCTTATGATTGCTTGCTTGGTCCCGCATTATTCAATTAATGATTCACCAGTCAGACGATTTTTAAGCCACTATAAATACCCTAAGTTCCATATAACAGCCATCTTCGTTTTGAAGAATCCCCCCTTCCACCCCTACTCCTTCTCCTTTCCTAGGTGGGTGGCACGGTGGCCCAGTGGTTAGCACTGTTGCCTTACAGCAAGAACGTCACTGGTTAGTCCTTACCAAAGCAGTCGACGTTTCTGTGCAGAGTTTACACATTCTCCCCGTGCTCACGTAGGCTTCCACCAGGTTCCCCGGTTTCCTCCCACCGTCCAAAAACATGTAACTTAAGTTAATTAACTAATCCAAATTGGCCCCAAAGACATGCTCCTAGTAAGTAGTTATCTCTTAACAGCAATCACTATCTGTTCATTAGCTTCTACAGAAGGGGAGTTCTCGAGATCTACCTGAGCTCAAACATCCCTCTTGCCTTGCAAACGGGAGGGAGCCCCAGGCTCGAGGATCTTATGAACTCAGGGCTCTCTCCCGGGACAACATGCCAGACAAGCTTTATAATCAATCATCAGCTAAGTGTGAACTCTTGAAATAAATAAAATAAATAAATACTGCATTAGTTAACAAGATTCAAAGCAATGTTTTCTATTTATTTGAAATATTATGAACTAAGTTTGGTATATTTATGTTCAGCCCTTGGCTCTCAATGATATTTGGTTTTTGGCTCTTCATACAAAAAAGTTTGGGCACCCCTGGTCTATAGGCTATTCACTGGATAAAATGGATAAAAAGTAATTTTCAGACGTACTCGTTTATGTTATGTACTATATTTTTATGTAAATGCAACATTTGTTTACTTATTTATTATTTAACATCTGTAAATGTTGAGTAGTTATTTTGTGAAAAGCTCTTTAAAGAAACAAACCGTAAACGTTGAGAAAAGCGCGCACCCGTTTGGCCTCTAGATGACGGTGTTTTACGCCTACCGCCTGATACATGGCATCCCATTCAGACTCTTGAACATCAGCGGGAAGAGGATAATTTGCATAAACGCCCGTGTGCGCCAATGAGCGGGTCGAGAGGGCGGGGCTCGCGGGTGGAGCCGCGGGAGGAGCGCAGTCTATGCGCCAGTGGCTGCTGCTCACTGAATAACAAACGCAGAGATTATCCCCAAAAAATCCGTCCATTTCTTACGGCCGTTTTACTAAATTTACGACCGTCCGAAACGCCTCAGTCCACGTGCCTCCGACCGAGCGTCAGTTTCGCGAGGGATTCTCATGTAGATTCATCTGAAGTTATTTCCCCCCCTCATATTTTTCTGTGGATTACACAAAAGGCGGCACGGGCACTCATTGTAGTAATCTTCTATTCGGTAAGTGTATGTGCTCTCATTTTACATGCATTATTTATAGTTTCGGGATATCATAACATGCGGCTCATGTGGCTGGAGATGGCATGATTGTAGATGTCTGGTTTTATATATCTATGCTGAAGCGTGCAGATGTGTGTTACAACAATAACAAATAATGGTGTTATTACCTTAGAGTTACGGTTTGGGATGAAAATGTAATTAACCATTAATTAACCACTAGGGTCCGCGAAGACTTGCTGAACACACAAGAATGTCAGTGCGACTAAAGCCAGATGTTTCTGAACACATTAAACAGAAACCTTATGTACAATAAAAATAGCTCGCTAGTGTAAAATTATGTAAGAGACTCGAAGTGTTTTAGAGAGTGATTATGTGTTTATTAGAGACGCTTTACATACGGGAGCCTCATTAATAATTAGATGACTGTTATTGATCCATAATGGTTGGGCCTTTCACTGAGGAGTCACTGAAATATGGGATGAGCAAGACTGCAGTGTTTAGATGCTTTCCATGTGGGATATATCGGTAATAACACTGTTATAACCCACAGAGAATGTCCGTTTCCATTTCACAAATGGTTTTTATAGTGGAAAATGGCGATTTAGATGTTTATTTACAGTAAAATATTGATTGTTTGAGGAACTGAAAGTTTCATTGAAGACTCAATATTGCTGTATGAAAACCTCTTTATGAAATCTTTTGAATTTCTTTCGTCACACTTGACAATTTAACGTTACTTACGTGAACTAAGACGAACAAAACTTGCAGAGGATTTATTAATTCTACATTTATGCATTATTACAATTCAAAGTTGTATTCATTATAGTTAATGCAGGGTGAGTTAACGAGAACTTACAATTAATGACTTTATTTTCATTAACTAACGTTAACATAATATACTGTAATATATGTGTTGTTTATTGTTTGTTCATGTTAGTAAATACATGAACTAACATTAAACTAATGCAACCTTATTGTAAAGTGTTAGCATCTTTTATGTAGGTTACTCAACTTAGTTGACGGAGTCATACCTAAATGTATTGTTAGGATTATGGCAATGAAATAAACTTATGATTAGAATGTTCATTTTGACCATTTTAATTCAGAAAGTATTTGAAATCATATGTGGAAACATTCAGAAGTTCTATTTCACTTTTATGCTAATTACCTTTTCTAAGGATGTTAAAAGAATAAGATTTTTGGAGAAGAGATCTACTCTTTTAAATCTGTTTTCATTCAGAAATTGTTAGTAAGTTGTCACAAAGAAATAGCTAATAATAATGTCCATTATTTAACCTTTTGAAGTAGAAAGACATAAATAATACCATCTTCAAATCTTGTAAGTTTTACCTGCATTTTACTATACGACATTAGCAAAAATATGCCTTGAAACAAGTTTACTCTGAAATTGCTAATCAATTTCACAAAGACGCACCTTAATTAAGCGCAGTTTGTGAAAATACTAATGTAAAACATACTCCAAAAATCCTCGTTTTATGTACACATAGAGAAATAATTTGTACAGTTCATCTGCTTAAAGGGACAGTTCACCCCATATTGAAATCTCTGCCATCATTTCCTCACCCTTCACTTCTTCAAAACATATTATAGTTTGTCTTCTGTTGAACACGAAAGAAGATATTTGGAAAAATGCTACCTGATAAAACCAATTGAGTTCAATTAGTATTTCTTTTTGTACTGTGGATGTCAATATCACCAACCAGCAATCTTTAAAAATATCTTCTTTGTGTTCAATGGAAGACAGAAACTCATAAAGGTTTAAAACAACACAAGGGAGAGTAAACGATGAGGTAGTTTTCAGTTTTGTGTGACCTATCTATTTAGCTTTCTATAGTAATGTCTGCCATTTCTACGTGACATAATGTTTTAGAGGTTCAGTTGGATTCCTTCCACCTCTAATTACTCTTGAAGTGCTTCAAACGGACATTTTCACTTTACATATTCCATTGTTGTTCCTTTTTTGCACAATATAGCCGACTTATCCTATTAAACAGACACCTAAACTCTTGATTGTGCTTTCACTGGTAACCTGCAGTTTGGAAAATGTTAAGGAAACCTTGTATAAGATGATTAAAAATCATATTTTCTGATTTTATGCTATTAAGGCTGGTTTGTAGGTACACTCAAAAATTACTTTTGTTGCTTGTTCAAACTACTTATTTAAAAGTATTTAGTGTTTTTTGGGGACAACTTAATTGTTTATTGTTCAATCCACTTAAATATATAAAAGCTTAACTTAATTGATCAACCCAAGCTTATTGTAAAAACTTAGTCCCATATACCTTTCTGGAGAGCGTGAATTATGTAGCCAGAGCTACATATGAAAATGAACAATACGAGGCAGTATGACACCACAGATGGCTTCTGTTGCTTTTGTGCTACCAGCTGACCAATTACCTTCATTGTGACAGCTTTTCCACTGTTACTAGTTGGCCCGGTAGCTTGCCACGTACATCGGGGAACTTGAGATGCAGAGAGGAGTTGTCTACGACAACGAGGTTCGGGTCTAGTGAAGAACGGTTCCAGAAAGCAGGTTAAAACAAAAGGCAAAAAATAAAATAAACAAGTAAATAACAGGGTGAGAATGGTGAGGGCTTTTCTTGTTCTGGATTGCTTTTGAAAACATTGTCGGTTGGGTTTAGGGTATGCGTTGGGCACTGGTCAATCAGTGCTTTTGAAAACACTATCAGTTGGGTTTAAGGAAGGAGGTAGGTGGGGGAATCGGTCAGTCAGTCATTCAGTTGACAGCGGCCTCTGGTGGATTTACGAGAGAACAGCAGGCGTGAATAGCACTTGCAAGAGAAATTTGAGATCTGAAAAAGTGTACACAGCGGCCTCTGGTGCATTTACGAAAACAAATACTGCAAAAAATATACCTCCTGGGATGTATTTTGCGATCTGCAGAAATATATACAGGGGTACATATCAATAATGAGCTTGGGTTGTAATCAATTTGTGTTAGGACACCATGAAGTAATTGTATGGAACCCATTATTTTTGTACAGTGTAATTCACCACCCCCAAAAAACTGTAAGCATCTCTCTAAGCAACTTTTCCGCGCTGCACTATTTAATCACGTGTCACACACTGACTGTTGGTATTGGACTGGGTGTTTAGTTGTTTTTTTTTAACTGTCCTGAGTGGGTACCGTCTGTTCTGCTTGTCTGTGGTGTAAGTCTGCGCCTCATTGTTATCCAGATGGACGAACAAGAGGACACAGCAGCTGAAACTACAATAGCGAGAGGGCAAAGGGCAATCAGACGGCTGCCAGTTAATCTGTGGCGCTAGAGAAGGATGTGATTTTCTGTGTAATAATAAGGGTGTGACTTCTGAACAATGGACTACAATTCTACGCCACACAGAGAGCCGCTGGTTGAAAAAAAAAAGCCATTTCCGTTTATTCCCTGAGCCATTCATCAATCGCAGTGGCTGAGTTGTGGAGAGGGATTTGCGATTTTGTGATTTGTTTTTCTTTTAATGGTCATTCCTTATATTTGATGAAAAATTTTGGCATCTCTTCAGAAAGCCTTTATAATGTGTGAAATGATACAATCTACTTCTGTTCAAGACACCAGCTGACAGCGCTTTGTGCAGATTGACCGCTTGACAGATTGTATTTCACATTTTATGCACACATCAACATAATAAAATTTAAGGGTTGAAACAGTGATTCGTTTGATAGCTTTATTTGTTGTGTTCAAAGCCATTAATTACAGTCATGCCTAATAATATGTTGCTGCCATGTCTAAAACTGCAACATAGGCTCATTGTGAAAATGTAGCCCTCTATACATTTCTGGAGATCGCAAATTATGTAGCCAGAAGTACGTATGGCTGCACTTCGTCTTTAAAAAAACGAACTCTACGGGGCGGTATGATGCAGTTTCTTTTCGCGCTTACCAGCTGACCGCTTACCTCCATATGGACGGCTTTTCCACTGTTACAAGTTTGTCCATTAGTTTGCCATGTACGACGCAGAGACGAGTTGACCACAACGACGGGGTTCGAGTCTGGCAAAGAACGGTTTCAGACAGTGGGTAAGACAAAAACAGAATCCAAAAAATAAAATAAACAACTAAATGACAGGGCGAGAATGTGGTAAAATCTGAAAACGTGGTAAAAATCAGGCAAGGGCTTTTCTTTTTCTGGATAGCTTTTTAAAACACTGTCGATTGAGTTTAGGGAAGTGGGTGGGCGGGTCAATCGGTGCTTTTGAAAACACTATTGGTTGGGTTTAGGGAAGAAAGAGGGTGGGTCAGTTAATTGGTCAGTCAGTCCGTTGACAGCGGCCTCTGGTGGATATATGCGAGAACAGCAGGCCAAATGGCACTTGCGAGAGAAATTTGAGATCTCAAAAAGCGTACACAGCGGGCTCTGGTGCATTCACGAAAACAAAAACTGCAAAAAAACTTACCTCCAGGGACGTATTTGGTGCACTCCAGAAATGTATATAGCGATACATTTTCAGAATGAGCCAGGGTTGTAAAAATGTGATATATGTTACTGTTTGTAATAGTTCATCACAGTTTTAGATGAAAGCAATCTGTCTATTATAAAGTATTATTATTGCTTATTGCTTGCTGATTATATATGTGTACAAAATAAAATATTTATAAGTTATTATAGATATCTAAAATCAGAATAGATAGATATATTGCTTCAATATTTAGGGTCTGAAAATGCACTTTTGATATATAAATATATACTCACCGGCCACTTTATTTTTATTAGGTATACCTTTCTAGTACTGGGTTGGACCTAGGGTTGGGTTAATAGACGATGCCATTGTCCATCGCCGATGGCCGATAGACATCACGATGCTGAGCCGGCATCGTGATCCTCCACCCCGCCCCCTTTTGCAAACCCGCTCGTGAAAAATACACACTTAGGCCCTGTTTACACTAATATGTCTTAGTTTAAATGGCATTTAGCACAAAAACATCCACATCTAGACTGGTGTTTCATCCAGCATTTCTGAACAGCCCTCTGTCCACACTATACGAGTACCACTTGCTGAAAAACGCACATCACATGACCAACACACACACACACAACACACACACACACACACACACACACACACACACACACACACCAACACACACATACACACACACACACACACACACACACCACACACACACACACAACACCACACACACACACACACACACACACACACACACACACACACACACACACATAGACTGTCATGTCGCTCGTTTGAGCTCCAGCTCCAGCTCAGCGGATGCTTTGAGTAGTGCATGTCTGACAGTTTGTCAAGGATGTCCCGCTGGATTGCGTCTCACTATACAGATGTTAAACGTAATATTTAATTAATCTTGTCTCTATCTAACCCCTCTTTGGCCTTTTGAATCTATCAGGTAACGTGTCACAGCGTCAGTACACTGCTTCAATCGCTTGTACTTTTTAATTTTAGCCTATGACGGCGATGCCATCGTCCATCACAATGTTTCACATTAGACATGGTATGATGCCAAATTGGTCGACATTGCCCAACTCTAGTGGGACCTCCTGTTCTACTATATATTATTTATTTGCCATTAACCTCTTAGCGTTCCTGTAAAATTTGCTTAAATGCCTAAACAAATGCATACCCAAAGTAAATTGCATGCAATTTTTGAACCATTTTTAGTATATGCATGGTTTTGGTCTCTTTTGAAAGGTGACACACTGAGGTTTATTCCTTAACAGTTAGAATCACTGTAAATGTTATTGGTATTGAGTAATTAAACATAAGACACACTGAAAAATAAAAAAATTAAAATCCGCCTTTATCTTAATTCATGCCTGCAGAAGACTAAAATTAAGAGGTGTTAGTTTGAAAATACATATGGTTCAAAGCTTGAAGACTTACCAAGCCAAATTTTCTATTTTGATAACAGTACCTTAGAAAATTTGTGTTTTATACATGTTTATCCAAATGAATGTATAGGCGCTCCCCAAAAAAGACCACTTGGAGACTCCAAGTTACCCTTTTTGACCATTGACACATAAAAGGCTGTAATTTTTGAATGCTTTATTGTACAGTCATATTTTTGGGCTCTAATTAAAGGTTACACTTAGAGCTATTCTATCCCTTATCCATATTCACTGTCAATACTTGCTGACACATAGTAACTGAAGGAAAATTAAATAACTTAAACTCACTTTATATACACATATGTCTATATGTATAAACACAAATTGCATATACATAATTTGTGTGTGTGTGGTATATATATAATATGTGTATATATGTATATATATATTATATATTATATATATAATATGTGTGTGTATGTATATATATATAAATGTTGTATGTATATATATATAAAAACACACACATATAATATATACACATACATATTATATATACATATAGTGCTCAACATATGAGTACACCCCATAGATCTCTGATATAGATTATAATTTCAATAGGAAGCTTTACAATTATATTTGTGCATAAAAATTTGATTTGTCAGTACTGAAGCCAAATCTGGAGCTTACCTAACAAAAAATTATGATAATGGTTAAAAATTAGTACACCCAAATTTGTTTTAGAAAAATATCAACTAAAAAATTAAAAACAAAAAATGTATACAAAATCTTATCGACACTCTGTAATTTTTTTTCCAATTTCACATGAATTTAAATGCATTATCTTTTTATTTCTAAAGATTTACGGTGACTACTCATTTTTGTTGAGCAGTATGTGTTTACACTGTTTATACACATACACGCACGCGGGCACACACACAAACACACATAAACAAACACTCACAAATATATCTGCAACCCAGTCAATGAAACATCACTCTATCTGTCATCACTGACACCCGAGTACATTTTTCAACAACTTATTCAAGCGAGAACTTTGTTTTGCTCGTTTTCTTTGTCATTTTCACCTCCAACCAATGTAAACTCTCTCGCGCCGCTCTTTACGCAAGGACGCACGAGTCACTATGTCGCTTTACAAACAGACTTCTGTGCTCGGTAGGTTGAATTTACCCACTAAAGCTGCATATTAATCTTTTCAGATGCTTATTGGCTATCAGATAAGGCAGTGTTTTTCAAAGTCATTTGTAATTGGATCGATCTATTGACAGTCAAGGCGAGGGCGGAACCAGTTTCCAAGCTGTGTGCTCCTTGGATGTTGACGGCTGTTGACACCTCTTAGAAGCAACTATTGGTTCAAATGATATGTCAATCAAAAGGGCAAAGTTCAGCGGCCATTTTAACTTCAAAATAGTAGTATTGTTTACATCTAAAAAGTAGGGATGTGCACGATTATTCGATCAATCGATTAATCGAACCCATCAGCGACGATCGAGCATGAAAACGATGATCGATTAACTCTAAAATTAAATTACTTTCAATCGTTCTGATTATTTATGCTGGTATTTGGGCGGTAGTTTGATATTTGATTTGGTTATGGCTGCAGGGAGTTGCGTCTGGACAAGACCTGAGAGCAGATCTATAGGGGGTCACACTCCAGAAACGCCGCGTCGCGCCACGCAGCGCATTTCAGAATTCTAAACATACACAGACAGCGGTGCCCAGCACGACTCAGGACACTGTTCATTTTTCTGCCGCGTCACAGAGCGCCATCTGAATAGTTTCATTTTAAATACAATGCGAATGTGCGGGTCTGGTGTGTGAAACTTTCAGCTGTCATGTGCGCGTCGTGTCTTAAACAATCTTTTCGGGGAGGACTAGCCTACGGCATGAGTAGGCTAATGTTTCACCGGATGACACCAAAATCAAAAGCTACTTCAGGGAGCCATGCATCTATCTAAACCCGGATCCTTTATTGTGGTGCAAAGTAAATGAGTCTCGATATGCAAGGCTAAGCACCGTTGCCCATGGGTACCTGGCTGTTCCTGCAACTTCTGCTGAGCGCCTTTTTTTCTGCGCCGGTCTAATTGTAAATAAACTTCGCACTCGGCTTTCGTCGGAGCATGTAGACTGATCTTTTTGAATAAAAACATGTAGTCCTTCCTTGTGTTAATTTTTATTAGCCATGCATGGTAAAATATTCGGGCTGTATTTGTTTTAGTTTTAAGCAGCATAGTTAAATTAGGCCGGCTTTATTTTATTTACTTCCACCGACTGATCATTTTGAAAGAAATGTTATTTTACCTAATCTTTAAGTTTTATAGCTGTGGTAAAAATGTTCAGGCTATTTTATTTTAAGTTTACGCAGCCAAATTATTCTATAATTTTAGTTAGGCTATGCTAATTAACAGCCGTTTGGTTAGGCTAAGTTTTGGTGAAACTTTATTTTTGCGAACCTTTTACAATTAAAAAAAACCTTTTTGATCCACATCTGTTGTGATGCTGCTGAAGTAAAATATTGTTTTGGTAAAAATGTCAGTTGAATAAAATAACTGAACTGCAGAGTATCAAATGTGTGTTTATTGTTGTTGTCAACAATATATAAAAAGAAAAGTTATAGTTTTAAAAACGGATCCATATTTCTATATTTATAGAAATAATAAGACACATATTGAAGGGGATAATACTGTAAAATAACTGGTTTCTCTTTTCTGCGCGGCTTCAGTTGCCGTGTTTTAAAGCGGCATCCACTTTCTGGTTGGCATGTAGTTCAAGCTCACATGCATTTTGTGTAGATAAACACAATTTGTAATATAACATTTTCATAATGTGTTTATGCTTTATGATTAATTTTATTTACAATGCGTCATGTAGCCTCACATCAGTGGCGGTTCTAGTTTAAATGCCACCCTGGGCGAACCACCTGCTTTAAGAAATGTAGGCCTACTTAGAAATAAATAAAATTATTATTATTATTAATAATAATAATAATATTATTATTATTATACAATTATTATTCTAAATAAATAACAGAAATCAATCCTAAATGTAACTGGAAAACATTTAGACAACTGGAGTGATAAGCTAAGATCTCTTAAGAAATCTTTTGCTTGAATATTAAAGACAATTAGATTACAAAAAATATATTTAATGTAATTATCTGTTGTCTTAGACCCGACTCATGGCTGAGAATTAATGGTATAAGTCTTACCTCCCTGATTCATCATCTCTCCTTTCTGCTTCATAGCCATATAGTCAAAATAAGATCATCATCATATTATAACTTTAGTTTTAATAGCTCGCTGCGTGCCGACACCTCTGCATAAAAGTTACTCCGGTTTTACAGTACATAAGCGGCATGTATTTTATCGGCGTACATGTACACCGGGAAAAGAGCAGCGCGTAAGGTGCGCGGGAATGGTTTTCTGCACGCATGCATGCGTCAGTTTGCTTTCACCACCTTTTTTTTGGTTGCACATAGACAATAACAAACTTGCACATGCAAAATACGCCAAATGTGAATGACCTCTAATGTCTTTATTCTGGGATTACTACTTTAAATTAATACACTTGCATAAAGTAAATCGTAACTCAAAGCTTTTACTGGGGCTCGTTTTTTATCGCACCGTCTCCCCGTGCCACCTAGATGCCACCCTGGGCATCGACCATATTGCCCATGACTAAATACGCCACTTGTTACACTTCTTTAAATGTTTACTGTGTTAACCAATATTGATGGTGATTTTTAATAACCCAACAGCGTTGATTTAATTGTTTTTTGAATCCTGTCATAGTTTTATCAACAACATTTTTAACAGGGCTTTAAATATCTATCTATCTATCTATCTATCTATCTATCTATCTATCTATCTATCTATCTATCTATCTATCTATCTATCTATCTATCTATCTATCTATCTATCTATCTATCTATCTATCTATCTATCATCTACTATCATCATTTTTTTTATTGAATTAAAGCCCCGCCCCCTTGCTTAAAGCCCCGCCTCTCTAGCTTAAACCCCGCCCCCGATTAATTGAGTACTCGTTTGTCAAACCTGTGGATTAATCGAAATGAAGAATGGTCAGAAATGCCCATCCCTACTAAAAAGACACTACACTACCGAACACATCATAGATTTGATTGCTCCGGCGATTAATTTGAAATGATAGCAATGCATTCCTTGGATGTTTATCGACATATAAACGGGTTGTGGACTAAATATTTCACTGAAATGGATTGGCTTGACCCTTTGCAGTGTAATTACACCCTGTTTGTTGAAATGTTATGGATCTGTGGACAGACAGGAGGCATAAATTGTGAG
>LR812533.1:18593748-18631248 GCA_903798195.1 Danio kyathit | reverse complement strand
AGGATTGTAAAACAATTATTTGTTGTATTTTCCGATTCACTGCTCTCTACGTTTTCGCAGCTATGATGCCTTTCGCTTGAGAAACGCAAATGTGAAAAGGGTCAATGTGGAGTATGTACAAACTGACATGAATCTTTAATAAAGCTGTCGAAATGGACAGCATCCAAAACAGCTGCTTTACAAAGTCGTCGACCGTGTTAGCCGATATAATCACATGACTGCGTCACATGACTAAAATGCATCATCGAAAGCCTCCATTTTCACAGTCCACACTGCAACATAAAAAATTTAAATTTATCCACTTTGGACTGCGTTTTCAAAAAGATATGTTTTCGTTTTTTAAAAATGCTGTCTCAGTGCGGACGGAAGGTCAAAATAGAGAGAAAAATATGCATTTTTTAACAAAAACTTATTAGTGTGGACATGGCCTTGAGTAACTATTTGAAAAGAATTCATAATTTTACATCGATTGAGATGATTTGGTATAGGGGTGTATCTGCAAAAAAACATACAAAAATAAAAAAACGAATTAAAGCATAGATGAAAACAATAGAACACAGATAAAAATGAAATAAAGAATGCTTTATGGTTTTTGATGGTGTTTAACAGTACTGAGGTTCAGAAATGCAATAATTAAATATAAAATAATGTATTGTCTTTATTATATATAATTAAATGCAATCAATCTTTGTTAAAGTGGCAAACTTTATCATTTCTTTTAAATGATTTAAAATCGCCTGAAATTACAGAAATCACAAATTACACAGTTACAGGCCTTAAAAACACACCTAAATAAACATTGCAGATTTTGTGCTATGACTATTGCATATTCGCACATTGCAATGTCCATGCTGAAATGATATATATTGTGCAGCCCTAGTTCCAAGTTACAATGGGTTACCTCACTTTTTTAAGTTAAGTAACTAATTGCCTTTGACAGTGTTCAAATAATTAGAATAAACTTTGCATTTGTTACTATTGATATTAAACAGTTCCAGCTTTTTAAATTCTGTCAGTTTGATTGTTAAATAAACAACTAAAATGTCACAAAAAACGTTTGACTACACTAAAAAAATCTTACTGCTTTAAATTGTTTAGTTGAATCAAATGAAAATTTCTCGTCATCTCAACTTACATTTGTCAAACTGACTAAAAATAGTTAAACTTATTAAAACAAGTAATATAAAATCATTTGTTATCATGACTTTTTCTCATATAATTTATTACAGTGTAGAAATAACCGCCCACTCTTCATGATTAAAATCCGTGTGCAGTTTAATATATATTTTTAAAAATAATTTATGACATATTGTTTACCATATCAGTATCAGTATGATAAATGTTACAATCAATATAGTCCCACTAACAAAAAATGCATTATCTGCTGATGGCTGATGAATTATGGATTATATCTACCAGTTGGCCCATTTTGGATGTGTGCTACTGGCCACGAGGGCTTTGACGGGTGCCTTTCACATGATGTGCCACACGCTTTAGAAGAAAGACAAGATGTCAAAAAATTGTAATTTGTGAATCATTTTGGGGTGTCACAGTGGCGCAGTGGGTAGCACAATCGCCTCACAGCAAGAAGGCCGCTGGTTTGAGACCTGGCTGGGTCAGTTGGCATTTCTGTGTGGAGTTTGCATGTTCTCCCCATGTTGTGTGGGTTTCCTCCAGGTGCTCCGGTTTCCCCCACAAGTCCAAAGACATGCGCTATAGGTGAATTGGGTAAGCTAAATTGTCCATAATGTAAATGGTAGTGTATGAGTGTTTCCCAGTGATGGGTTGCAGCTGAAAGGGCATCCGCTGCGCAAAACATATGCTGGATAAGTTGGTGGTTCATTCCACTGTGGTGACCCCAGATTAATAAAGGGACTAAGCCAAAAAGAAAATGAATGAACAAACGTTTATTTTGGATGCGATTAATCACAATATTTTCACCCAGCACTAGTTTTTTTGTTAAATATATTAAAATAAATACATTGTTGCATCTCTATTTAACATTAAAGTTGTTGCAAACTGATTAACAAGAAGATTATGTGTGTTAACACAGGTATACAGTAAGTTCATGTTGATCTGAACCACTCAAGCACCTCAATAACCATTTATCTGTGTAGAATTGAGAAATTGCCCTCCTTTTTACTGATTTCTATGGAAATCTCTGTCAGGAGTTGCAGACTGCATGAAGAAATGAGGCGAAACCGAAGGCAGAACGAATAGAGCAGCTTGTTTCAGTCATAAACAGAAGTGCTTTACAAGAGCTCGTGCGCTGTTATACTCTTGTAAAGCATCTGCAGCGGTTCTGTCTGCGTGTTTACGTAAGAGCGAGAGGGGACGAGAGCTAGAGGAACAGAAGTCGGATAAACATAGTAGCGTCTCTGTGTTTGTGCCTCAGAGAGCTCCCCCTGTGTGGCCACGACTTCAAAGTCAGGGACAGCGTAATTACGAAATGAAATCAAATTCCCCGCTGATTACAGTGCTGAGGCGCTCCTCATAAATGAAGGAGCATCTCCTGTCTGCCGCTTTTGTTCATTTTTGCATCCACAACCCAAATCCTGAAACAGCAGGATGGTGCTTTTTTTTTTAAGATACATTGCTGTTATCTATGCTTTTACTGCATTTAATTACAGATTAGAAGATACAAAGAAAACATGCTGTTAACAGAGATGGTTCAGAACGGATGTTTTAGACTGTCAAATTTTAAAAACGTTTGATTATGTGTGTAGATTTTACTCTTTTGGTCTCATTATTGGCATCAAATGGGGATTTTAATGGGTTTTTGATTAAATGATGTTTCCCAGTACTGGGTTGCAGCTGGAAGGGCATCCACTGTGTAAAACATATGGCAGGGACTAAATCAGGGACTAAGCTGAAGGAAAATAAATGATTGATGAAATAACTGAAATGATATAAAGATAACCAGTGGTTAAGTTAAGATAAGCTGTTTTAATTATAATCAGTGATATTTTAAAGTTAGTCTTGGTCAGTAAATACATGCTTTTTTAAATTATATATTAGTCATGATTTATTTATTGATACAGTATTGGTGTGTTCTGAATATTGCTACTGGACTGTTGAATGGGTACCACATAATCCACCTATTAAAGAGGTCATGAACGGAGAAATTAAAATTCCCTTGATATTTTGACATATTAGAGCTCACAGTACTATAAACACATCCTGTAGTTATCAGAGCTCAAAACTTTGTGTTTCACTAAAATCTGTTTACACTGAAGGCGTCTGACTAAAACCACAGGTTTTTGTAATAACTCTATGATGTAATTAGCTAGATAAGCTCCGCCCCTGTAAGAGAACTACAACTTTTACTTCATCGCCTGTTAAGTGCTGTTAGTAGGGGTGTCAAAATTAATTGCTTCTTCGGTGCACCGCGATACAGACGTGGACAATTCGGTATCAGTTCAGTAATAGTCATAACCGGTTATTTCGTACTGACGTCATTTATCTCATATGTGCTGTCGCGGTAGCTTACTATGGCGAAGGAGGCGAGCGTGAATATTTACAATGCTCCAAATACTTAAAACGCAGAAACTGCACAATTCACTGCTTGTGAGTTTGCTGGACAGTCTTTCACTGACACTGAACAGCAGAAGCTCCTATTTCACTGCGATTGAGAAACTGAAAGTAAACTCCATTTCTCTCTCTCTCTCTCACTGTGGACCTCTGACCTGTTGGCGTGACTTCCTCTCCTCTCGGCTGTTAGAGCGTTACTTCTGGATACAGACACGAGCATGTCTGCAGAGTGAGTTTTCTCCACCGGGTCTATCATGGATCAGCTGTGATCGCCACTGCCGTTTTTCAGTGTTTATCATCGGTGAACAGCACCAGAGCATTAGAGCCAATCGCAGCCCTTTCTGTGTAGCGCGTGGCCAATCATAAGGGTGTAAGAACTTGCTTGGAAAGGCTCAGTAAGCTAGCGGGATATTTACTTTTGTATATTTGCTATAAATGCTCATGTTGTTCTGTGCCTGTACTTGAGTTTTTAAAGGTACAGTTTATACAGTTGAAGTCAGAATTATTAGCCCCCTTTGAATTTTTTTCTTCTTTTTTAAATATTTCCCAAATTATGTTCAACAGAGCAGGGAAATTTTCACAGTATGTCTAAAAATATTTTTTCTTCTGTAAAAAGTCTTATTTGTTTAATTTCGGCTAGAATAAAAGCAGTTTTTAATTTTTTAACACCATTTTAAGGACAAAATTATTAGTCCCTTTAAACTATATTTTTTCTCGATAGTCTACAGAACAAACCATCATTATACAATAACTTGCCTAATTACCCTGACCTGCCTAGTTAACCTAATTAACCTAGTTAAACCTTTAAATGTCACTTTAAGCTGTATAGAAGTGTCTTGATAAATATCTAGTCAAATATTATTTACTGTCATCATGGCAAAGATAAAATAAATCAGATATTAGAAAAGAGTTATTAAAAGTATTATGTTTAGAAATATGCTGAAAAAAAATCTTCTCTCTATTAAACAGAAATTTAAAAAAATAAATAAACAAGCAGTCTAATAATTTACTGATCAACTGTATATCTGACTGTTTGTATTAAAGGACAAAATTGTATTACAAATAATATATCAATATAAATGAATATTAATATGAATTTAAATAATATTTATACATTTTTCTTGTGCTGTGAAGTAAAATATAATTGTGTATGGAAAGCATCATCAATGCACCGTGATGCACCAAGAAATCGAATTGAACTGAATCGATGGCATGATAATCTTAACCGAACCGAAACATGCGACCAGTGTAGGTTCACACCTCTAGCTGTTAATATGCAAAACTGTTAGCCAATCAGAGCAGTGGGCATTAATGTCTGAGTTTACAATCTGCCATGCCCATTCAAACACAGTGTTCTGTTCTGGTGTCAAAAACAGCACAGAAAAGAGTCAATTACTTCTAAATGATGATGTTTTTATGTCAAAGTCTTAATAACATTATAAGTGGATCTCAGAGAACAATACAAAAAACTGAGGTAGTTCATGATCTCTTAAAAGGGATAGTTCACACAAAACTGAAAATCACGATGCACTCACTGGCCACTTTATTAGGTACACCCTACTAGTACCAGGTTGGACCCCCTTTTGCCTTCAGAACTACCTTAATCCTTGGTGGCATAGATTCAACAAGGTACTGGAAATATTCCCCAGAGCCTTTGCTCCTTATTGACAGGATAGCATCACACAGTTGCTGCAGATTTGTCGGCTGCACATTCATGATGCAAATCTCCCGTTCCACCACATCCCAAAAGTGCTCTATTGGATTGAGAGCTGGTGACTGTGGAGGCCATTTGACTACAGTGAACTTAATGTCATGTTCAAGAAACCAGTCTGAGATGATTCGCGCTTTATGTCTTGGTGCATTATTCTGCTGGAAGTAGCCATCAGAAGATGAGTACACTGTGGTCATAAAGGGATGAACAACACTAGGCTGTGGTGTTGACACGATGCTCAATTGGTACTAATGGGCCCAAAGTGTGCCAAGAAAATATCCCCCACACCATTACACCATGACCACCAGCATGAACTGTTGATACAAGGATGGATCCAAGATTTCATGTTGTTGATGCCAAATTCTGACCCTACTCTCTGAATGTGGCAGCAGAAATCAAGACTCATTAGACCAGGCAACGTTTTTCCAATCTTCTATTGTCCAGGTTTGGTGAGCTTGTGCAAATTGTAGCCTCAGTTACCCGTTTTTAGCTGACAGGAGTGGCACCCGGTGTGGTCTTCTTCTACTGCTGTAGGGTTCGACATGTGCGTTCATACCTCGGTTGTAACGAGTGGTTTTTTGAGTCACTGTTGCCTTTCCATCAGCTTAAACCAGCCTGGCCATTTTCCTCTGACCTCTGGCATCAACAAGGCATTTGCACCCACAGAACTGCCGCTCACTGGATATTTTCTCTTTTTTGGACCATTCTCTGTAAACCCTAGATATGGTTCTGCGTGAAAATCCCAGTAGATCAGCAGTTTCTTTTAATAAAAGTGACGTTCAAAGTCACTTAAATCACCTTTCTTCCTCATTCTGATGCTCGGTTTGAACTGCAGCAGATCGTCTTGACCATGTCTACATGCCTAAATGCATTGAGTTGCTTCCATTTGATTGGCTGATTAGAAATTTGCATTAACGAGCAGTTGGACAGGTGGACTGAATAAAGTGGCCGGTGAGTGGATATCATCCGCCATATTGGTATCATCTCTCAAGTGCTTCTTTTTAACGTTATAGTTATTGGCCCAATAATATTCAAATATTGTTCAATAAATTATTCGCTATATCTCTTACAAATCTGTTAATTCAGACTCTTGCTGCCTGTCATTTGTATCAGGAGCTGTGTTTAAATCAGTTTTTGGCTTCTGAATATTATTAAACATGATTGATTTAAGAAGACGTTTAATTAATGCATATACAACAGACTAACAGCCTCAGAGCTCACAAGAGGTCTGTCCTTAAAGGTTTATCAGCTGTTGTTAAAAATCAATTTCCCAATAGAGAAAATCAATAGAGTTTATACATCCTGAACACGGCTATTGTGCTCAATAACAGCGCTTTATTGGCCATTGACCAATCAGCATCAAGGACTGGAACTGTCTATTTTATAAACTACATACACGCCAAAAAGTCTATAAGCCTATGGATTCGCTTTGATGAAGTATCTGCTATGAGGGGACAGAAATCCTCCTGCTCTCCTGGTCCTCAAACTCACACCACTGCTTGAGTCAATGTGGTTCTGTCCACGGAAATAAAAAGAGCAATGTTCAAAGTGCTCACAGTGTTTACACAGCGTGGATATAAATCTACCAATGGCTTAGTCATTAGTTTCTTATAGCCTCTGTTCAGTGAGCTGGAATAGGAAAGTAATATATTAAAAAAATGTACCGCAAATGACGGCATATGCACCTTGATTGCCAAGGCATTTTGATTTCTCTTCGGACTTTCCACAAATACTCTTCTGAAAAGGTTATAGGTTTCGGATGTCTGTGAGTCGGGTGGAGGTGGGCAGGGTTTGTAATTACTCTGACTCATGCCGAATGCTAACATAGACAAATGACGGAGGGTGTGGAGGCTTTTTCTCCTTTGCCTATCCTGACATTCCCTCGCTCTCAGTCCTTCCCTTTCCAAACATCTGTCAGGAGCGTTCAGCTGTTGAGCAGATGTTGTGGATCCTCTCATCTGTAACCGAGGATCCCGCTGGAATGAGGCGGAGAGGGATGAGGTGGAGGAAACAAACAACTGCCTTGACATTTGCTGGTTTTGTAGTACAGTTTAACTCAGATATGAAAACAAAAGTGACGGAGCATGGGTACTTCTAGTAATGCTGAGGGTTTTTACTTCGAAGGGTTCATGGGACGTGAGAAATCAGATTTTTATTGATCGATAAATCAATGAAATTGATTTCATTGGTATCGGTATTCGGTATCAGCTGATAAAGGATTCTTTTCATTGTTATAAATATTAGTAAAAATATTAGTAAATAAATTATTGGCCGATGAATTATGGATTATTTCAATTGGTTGATCTTTATGCATGTCAGAATTTCAAGTTATAAATTATTTTGAGAAAAGAATATCTCATATATTGGCATCCTTGGTAAATGTGAAAGCAAAGAAGGCTGTAAAAATGTCTTTATTTTTTAACCTTTTGACATTTTGCTCAAAATAATAACCAAAAGCTGCTCTCATTAATAAGTCTCTGATGTCCACAGAGTGTGTATATAAAGTTTCCGCTCAACATACCCCACAAATAATGTTTGAAACTTTTAAATAATGTTTAAAATATTTAAAACTGCTCCTTTTAGGCATTGATCACAATTGTGCCGTTTTTGGTGACTGTTGCTTTAAATTCAAATAAGATTGTGCTCTTTTCAAAAGAGGGCGGAGCTACACATGCATATGTGTCTGTATAGTGGAAGATTCAAAAGAGGACTAATGTTATCTCTGTGAAGAACTGAAAATAACAAAAGAAGTGGCTCAGAAGATGGTAGTATGGAGAGACTACAGTGCCCAATTGTGCATCATAAAATTCCACATTTGTAATGCCTCTTAGTCACTGACATTATCTTTGGCACCTATTTTTTTGAGAATAGGTTCTAAATAATGCAAATAAGGTGACATGGAACGTGTTTGCCAAATAAACTCTGATATACAGTACATTACACCTATGTGACTCCACTAAAATTGCCTTTTTTACTGTTGGTTGCTAGGTTACCAATACTACATTGAGCCACTCTGGATAAACACAAAATTCACAATTGGCTTTTTTTTTTCTTTCTTTTTTTTTTTTTTGCGATTTATGAAAAGATTTGCTTCACATTGTGTTGAAAAGCTGGCTACTGAGAACAAAATTCAAATGTTGTCGTTAGATATACAGTTGAGGGCAAGATTATTAGCCCTCATGTGAAGTTTTTACTCTTGTTCAAATATTAAGTGATGCATAATGAAGCACAGAAATCTTCACAATATTTGATATAATATATTTTCTTCTTGAGAAAGTCTTATTTGTTTTAGTTTGACTAAAATAAAAGCATCAATATTATTAAAATATTTTTTTTGATTGTCTACAGAACAAACATACTGTTATCCAACAGGTTTCCGAATTACCCAAACTTGCCTAGTTAACCTAATTAACCTAGTTAAGCCCTTGAATTGCACTTTAAACTGAATACCAGTATCTTGTAAAATATATAATAAAATGTTATGAACTGTCATCATGGCAAATATGTGAAATTAGTTATCAGAAATAGGCCATTAATACTATTATGTTTAATAATGTGTTGAAATTTTTTCTCTCCATTAAATTTAATACAGGACTAAAAATCTCCAATAAATAGCAAGGCTAATCATTTTGACTTCAACTGTATGTGTGTGCCACAATTACTGGCACCCCTATAAATTCAGAGCAAAATATTTTTGAAGTACTTTCCCACTGGTATTTTACATTACACCAGGGGGTGACTAGGAACAGGAAACTGTTCAAGCATGACCTCTTGTTTGACTAGCTATAAATATGTGGCAACACACAGGCCAAACTCACTCAGTCATTCATCACAGTGCGTAAAACCAAAGAACATGTTTGCAGCAAAAAGTTGATGAGCTTCATGAAGATAATCATGCGGACAGAGATGTAACGAGAAATGTTGCCTTGGTCATTCTAGAATAGTGTTGTCAAAAGCATCAATATCGCAATTTGTGCATTCGCAATAGTTGACTTTGCAGTGTAATTTTTACATTTACGTATACAAAACCATAATGTATGCACTGCTTATTTCACTTTTATATTTGCTTTGTTGCATTTATCTATGCATGTATTTTTCTTATTACATGTTATGCAGGACTCATTCCCCTACAGAACCATGCCAATCAATCAAATTAATACATTTGGTAACACTTTAGGGACCAATTCTCACTATTAACTAGTTGCTTATTAGCATGCATGTTATTGAGATATTGGCTGCTTATTAGTACTTATAAAGCACATATCCTGTATGATCTTATTCTTCATCCCTAATCCTACCCAATACCTAAACTACCTTAATAACTATTAATAAGGAGCAAATTGGGAGTTGATTGAAGCAAAAGTCAAAATGCTTTGCTAAGAGTAATAATTGAACCTTAAAATAAAGTGTGACCAAAAGGTCTTCATTCATTCATTCATTTTCTTTTCAGCTTAGTCCCTTTATTAATCCGGGGTCGCCACAGCGGAATGAACCACCAACTTATCCAGCACATTTTTACGCAGCGGATGCCCTTCCAGCCGCAACCCATCTCTGGGAAACATCCACACACGCTCATTCATACTCATATACTACGGACAATTTAGCCTACCCAATTCACCTGTACCGCATGTCTTTGGACTGTGGGGGAAACCGGAGCACCCGGAGGAAACCCACCCGAACGCAGGGAGAACATGCAAACTCCACACAGAAACGCCAACTGACCCAGCCGAGGCTCGAACCAGCGACCTTCTTGCTGTGAAGAGACAGCACTACCTACTGCGCCACTGCATATTGCACACAAAATATATTGCAGAAAAACAAAATATTGCAATGGCAGATTTTTCCAATATCGTGCAGCTCTGGTGAAAAGTGTTGAGTTCGGTACCAGTAGGTAGTGAAATTTTAAAAATGTCCTTTTCCTGCAAACGTTTGAGCAGCGATGAAGAGTGGTGAATTGATGACCTTTACAGCCAATCACAGTCATTTCTGTTGGGCACGTGAACACAACGGCAAATCAGCGGTGTTAAAGAACGTGCTCAACATCACTCAAATGTTAGCGGGAAAATGGCTTTTTAAAAATTTCACTAATCGATTGTTCTACAGTCCCTTAGCCAAAGTCTGTCATCAAAGCGGTTCAATATTATTACCTCCCAGAACTGTCTAGAGCGGACTCGCATCTCCAAAAGCCACCGAGTATATGCGAGTGTAAAGTTTATTTAAGGATATCAGTGGAATTTTGATACATTGCTTGTGTTACTTCACACATTCATGTACGTAAACAAATCCTGAACAGAGACTTGCAGTACCTGTAGACAATTTTAATAGATGGTGGCCGTGTTGACGTGTCAAAGCAACGGACCGAAAGCGGACAATGCTTTCTATATGTATATGAGCAGTGCTTCTAATGTAAGGACACACACACAAGCAGCAACAGGGGAGAGGTGCGCCAGTCACTGAATCCAGTTCTCAATCTTTATTTTATGCACTGTGTTCCTCATAAAGTTATCTGTAGCTCAAATGACGGCATTCTGTATTTAGCTTTTTGCTTGTACGTTGGCACTGAACTGTCAAAACACCTCTCAAAACGCTTTTTCGCATGTGAAAAGTGAAAAAAATTGAACCCGGTTCAAATTTTTTTTATGATGGATGAAAGTTTCAGAGGCAGTTTGTCGACACGATTGACACAAGGTGAGGTTGAATATATTTTTTAACGTGCGAAATTTACAGACGTAAATTTCGGATTCAGTGCGCAATAACCTTTAGTCTTTTAGGGCACAAGTAATTTATTATATAAGAAAAAAGGCCAACAGTGGCTTCTCCTAACAGAAAATTCTGTTTTTCTTTTTGATATTTGGTGCCAGTTTAGCAGGAATTGACGATTGATGATAGAAACTGCTTTATTTGCAAATGTTTTATGTAATATTCCAGCTTTGCGCTTTGCATTTTTGGATCGAAACATAGCTACTTACACATGCCTACTTATTCATAATCACACACTGCCTACAGTGGATAACGCATACAGATCCCAGTGTCAGGAAGAAGTGGAAGGTTTATTTTTAATGCCATCTTCAGTTCGTATCAGATTATTTAGTGATACCGATAAATTGGTACCGGCCGATAAATGCTTGTTTTTAGTGTTATCAATATTGGCCTGATTAGTAAACAAATTATCAGCAGATAAATTACCGGCTATTTCCGTTGGTCGATGTTCTATATGCATGCTTCTAGGGTTGTCATGATACTGGAATGAGATGCCAAACGGTACTGAAATTTAAAAAACGTCCATATTACGTGAACATTTGAGAATTGATGACCTTTACAGCCAATCATTGTAATTTCTGTTGCGCACGTGAACACAATGACAAATTAGTGGTGTTAAAGAACGTGCTTAACATCGTTCAAATGTTAGTGGGAAAATGGCTTTTTTTAAATTTCAGTATCGATTTGTACTGACGTGACGTCGATACTTTTGACAACGCTGTTCTACAATCCCTTAGCCAAAGTCTGTCATCAAAGTAGTTCAATATTATTACCTCCCAGAACTGTCTAGAGCGGACTCGCACCTCCAAAAGCCACAGAATGTTCATTCTATTTTATCTCAGTCTTTTAAGGCACAAGTAATTTATTATTATATAAGAAAAAAAGGCAAACAGTGGCTTCTCCTAACAGAAAATTTCGTTTTTCTTTTTGATATTTGGTGCCAGTTTAGCAGGAATTGACAATTGACGGTAGAAATTGCTTTATTCGCAAATGTTTTATGTGATATTCCAGTTTTGCGCTTTGCATTTTTGGATGGAAACATAGCTACTGACACATGCCTACTACACCAGTTGTGAGCACTGCATTGCTTCAAAAGCAAATAAAATTGATTATTTATAATGACACACCGCCTACAGTGGATAACGCATACAGATCCCAGTGTCAGAAAGAAGTGGAAGGTTTATTTTTAATGCCATCTTCAGTTCATATCAGATTATTTTAGTGATACTGATAAATTGGTAATGCTTGTTTTCAGTGTTATCAATATTGGACTGATAAGTAAACAAATTATCGGCAAATAACGATAAACGATTATTTCCGTTGGTCGATGTTCTATATTCATGCTTCAAGACTTCATTGAATTCATGAATCATTTTGGCAAATTAAAGTTCTAAATGTTTCCTTAAGTTCTTCACTTAAGGTTTTAAAATAAAATGCCTTTTGTTTTTGGTATTCAAGCTTAGAAAAATCATATCAGGATTTATGTTATGTATTTTGGCCTGTATTTTGGCCTATATCAGTTATCACCTTCAAAATATGAAGAGTTATCAGTATCGGCTATATGTAAAGGGCTCTCACAAGTAAACTATTTAAGGACGCTTTGTCTGTGAATGGAGATTTAATATGTATAATCTTGTCAAAACATTTCAAACATAGTGATTTAATACTGTTTCCAATCAAAACAGTGTTCGCTTACTGCGAAAAACCTTGTCAGGATCAAAATGATGGTCCAAAACAATATTTTCTGCATATGTATTTGCTTTGTGTGCCTTTTTGATTGCAATAATCCCTAATCATAACATCTTTAACAGAGTTCAGCAACCCAATCGCATCAAAACAGTATGAAATCTGATTCAAGTGTACTACAGTAAATGCATACTGTATCTGTCTTGTCTGACCATGTCTGATCAAACCACATGATGGCGGATGTTGAGGTCAATGAGGTTGTATTTGTTTTCACTGCTTTTTTTTAACATCTTTTCATGCTTCTCTCCAGTACCATTCCCACAATCCTTTGGCTAAAGTGTCAGGAAGAAGTTTATGGAAAGTTTGATTTTTTGTAAGCACAGAACATGTAAACTTCTTAGGGAGGAATCTTGCCATCAGAGTCAGACATTGTGGAAACTATCAAAGAACATCTAGAGTAGAAAATAAAAAGAGAAAAATGCTTCATGCTATAGAATCGTAGCACAACGGGAGAATGCTGTATTTCTTCTTTTCTTCCGTGGTATGCTAAATCACATCTGTCTCTCCAGTTTTCTGTTTAGCCTCCTGCCCTCGATCAATACTTCTTGCGCGGAGCCCATCTCATCCATTATTGCAGCACTTGCTCGCTATCTTGGTCTGGTGGTTTGACTTTTTCATCAGTCTGAGAGAAGCTGGAAAATAAAAATACTGTGTTCAATTCCACTAAGAATTTTCCTAACAAGAAAACCTGTCAATGAGTTCAGTGGAAGCTTAGAAATATATGAAATCAAAGACAGAGATGACAGTAAAGCCGATCAGTTGCGTTTCATATCAACCAGAACACAAATGTGCAAAACCACTGCTAGGCTACACATAAGCTAATGTTAGCCTGTTAGCTTAAAAAATATTGTGTACAACTACTTATTCACTCTTTGTCAACTACAGTAGGCCTATATGCATTTTAAATAAGTATACAAGAAGTCTAGTTTTCTAGCCTAGGCAGTTTTTGTGTCTTTCAGCAGGGTGCTTAATTTACAAACTGATTTGCTTAGCATGCTCAGCAATGAAGCATACCTCATCGTGCATTACAAAAGACAGATGATGGACAGAACTCTGATTGAAGCCAATTCTTTGCTGACAATAACTTGTCGAGTCTTGCCAAGATGAGTGGGAATGATTTTTTAATTTATTTTGGATCCGCTTTTTAGCTGGAACGAACAAATGAAGTATTTCAAGTAACTTGGTGCTTGCCAGAGCTTTATCTATACTGTAGGTTCCTGCAACTGCGTACCATTCTAGACATTGTTTGCTTGTTGTATGCTAAATCATACCCTGAATTAGGCATTCCAGGCTCATTGGAATTAAACGCCTCAGCCTACGTTTTTGTAAAACATAAAATATATTGAATAAGTTAGTTTAGACTATGGTGATCCGGCCTTTTTTATGCCTTACATCTGCATAAAATCAAATAAACTGTGCATAAATATGACAGAGGACAAATTAAACAGTGGTTAAATAAACAGTGTGTTGTGGTTATCTGAGCTAACAGTAATCAAATACAAAAATTAAACAATCAAACATAAAATAACTTTGTCGTCATCATTGTATAAATAATTGTAAATTGTAAATAATCTAATCCTGCGATGTGACTATTGCACACATTGCGATGTCAATGCTAAAACAATATACAGTACCTGACAAAAGTCTTGTCGTCAATTCCAGTTGTAAGAGCAACAAATAATAACTTGACTTCTAGTTGATCATTTGGAAAAGTGGCAGAAGGTAGATTTTTCCGATGGATCATCTGTTGAACTGCATCCCAATTATCACAAATACTGCAGAAGACGTATTGGAACCCGCATGGACCCAAGATTCTCACAGAAATCAGTCAAGTTTGGTGAAGGAAAAATCATGGTTTGGGGTTACATTCAGTATGGGGGCATGCGAGGGATCTGCAGAGTGGACGACAACATCAACAGCCTGAGGTATCAAGACATTTATGCTGCCCATTACATTACCAACCACAGGAGAGGGCATATTATTCACCAGGGTAGAGCTCCTTCACATACTTCAGCCTTCACAAGTTTCTGAAAGCACAGAAGATCAAGGATTGGCCAGCCCAGTCACCAGTAATGAACATTATTGAGTATGTCTGGGGTAAGATGAAGGAGGAGGCATTGAAGATGAATCCAAAGAATCTTGATGGACTCTGGGAGTCCTGCAAGAACGCTTTCTTTGCCATTTCAGATGACTTAATTAATAAGTTATTTGAGTCACTGCAGAGATGTATGGATGCAGTCCTCCAAGGTCATGGGAGTCATACACAATATTCATTCTTTTTCCACTGCACCATGACTTTATATTCTATACTGCACATTATTTATGTTAAATGACAAGACTTTTGTCCAAGCAAAGTCAGACCTTACTGTCCTAATTTAATAATTAAAAATAAAGGCATGATCATATTTTATTTTGGTAAAATAAGTGTAATCTAGAGGCTTTTGCCTTTCATATAAGCCACTTCTGACACCAAATGATCAACTAGAAGTCAAGTTATTATTTGTTGTTCCTAAAACTTGGATAGGCGACAAGACTTTTGTCAGGTAATGTATTGTTCAAGTTTATTATTTATTCACAATAATTAATGTTTCAAAGCAGGTTTACAAGAGGTCCACATTATTGCATTACAATCAAATTCATCAAAGTTAAGCTTATTAGTTACCATAACTTTATTAGTTACTAATAAATTTAACTGATTATCTAGTGACTAATTACTAATAGATTTAACAGTTAAAGTTATTATATATAAGCATAGTTAACCTGCAGTTATAGGTGATGTATATTGAAGGGCCATGAAACTCCCCTATCTCAGCAGGGTGTTTTCACACCTCTAGTTTGAAAAAAGTCAGGAAAGTGGCGAGTCCAGCTTTGTTTGGGTGAGAGTGTCGAGTGGCCAAAGAGAGAAGGGTTCGCATGAAAAGGGGAGTTTCAGTTCGAGCATGTGCTGATTTTCACAGAGGCAAAACAAACAGACGCACTGGAGAAAGACAGTGACTGTGTTTACATGGACACCAGTAATCGAATTATTTGCCAAATTATTAATTTGTCGACTTTAACTGCAGTTTGGCACTTTCACTTTCATTCAGGAACATTTCAGGCATGCCCCACCGTGCAAACGAGATATTGGATGAGAGTAACTGCTGGAAGAGTGTAGTTTTAATGGATACCACATGCTGTATGGGAGAAAAAACCCTCTGCATTTCTTAGTAACTTAGATGCACTCGGTAGGTATAGCGTCAGAAAGATGTGTGTGTATAGACTATCCTGTCAAAAAATGCAGCGAAAATTCTACACAACGGTAGTAGCTTGATTAAGGTGTTTACATGTTTACATTCGGAGAGCAGCATTTACAGCAGATCTTTTAGTCCATAATGTTGTAGTGATATTAACATACTGTAAACTTAGTAACTAAATCGTTTTGACTAAGGTATGTCTTTAAACACTGAAAGAGTAGCGCTCACGATACTAACTTTGCCATCTGAATAAACATAAACAAAGACCACTGATTGCTCACTTATGGCTTGTTTCCAGTGACTGGTACAGTACGGTACGGTTCGGGTCGGTACGGGTCACCTTTATCAGGCTTGCGTTTCCACTGCTAAAAGGATACCAAAGGTACTCTTTTGGTGGATGTGGTGTACGACAGAAAGTTTCAGTCAACTCATTTTCGCTCGAGAAAATGTCTAAAGTAAAGCTGTACGGGTCACTCACATATAATATGAGAAGCACTTCTCACAAAACAGATGCTTTACACACATAAATACTTCTGTATAAATGTTTATTACCAACTTTTCTATGAACATGAGTTGATTATAACTGCACATTAATGACGAAATAGCCTACTGTAACGCCTGTAATTATATGAAATAAATAAATAAATGCAACATATATGAACACATACAGACCCTTACAGTCTCCGATATGTTACCAATTACAGAAAAACTACACACAGCATACATTTAGTCCTTATTTGGGTTCAAAACAACATGAAATATAGCCCACAGTCAGTGCAAACCTCTCATGATTAAATGTGCCTTTAATCTTCAGCAGCACGTGTAGCCTGTTGTTAGAAAGTAATTCCGTCATTCCGAATTCATAATAGTCCAAAAGGTGATGATAATAGTTAAACATGGCAGTTTGTTCAAGTTCGCTGAAAAAATAATGTGCTCCTTTTTTCCGGCTTCTCCTTTGTTTTTTCGTGCGTCACTCTCACGTTTGTCAGTTTCTGACAGGATCGGGTTTCAAAAGCACATCAATAATCAAACGCATGTTATTATCATCAGCTCAAGAAGTTTGTTATTTAAAATGTAGACGCGCGGCCAGCGCAAACAAGAAAGCGAAACCGCTCGCGCTTCAGACTGGCTCATAAAAAACTACGGGGCACAGGGTAAAATCTGCTCTTCTTTTTGGCTTTGTGGCTGTTCATCAAGACGACGACAAGGTTTGTTTGATATATATAATTAGTAATTACGCCGTAATCTCTCTCGGCTGTGTATTAAAAACATGGCGTCTTCTTTGTTTTCATTCTGGCTTGTTGCGTGGGTGAATGACGTATCTATGTAAACCAATAGCGTTCAGCTGCGCGTCTAGCTCCGCCTTTTGGTACCCTTTCTTGTCTTTGGTACCCTTTCGAAAGGGTGCCAAAAAAAAGTGGTACGGTACGGTTCGGTACGCATTTTGACAGTGGAAACGACCATAAAAGCGTACCGAACCGTACCGTACTGTACCACTCAGTGGAAACAGGCCATTACCAAATCTGTAAAGACAGGACAATCAACACGAACTGGAACTGCATCTTTTTTTTTAAAAGAAGACGAGCGGCATATCCAGATTTCATCATTTCCAGATGCGAAAAGCTCTCGAGTAAAAAATGTTCCCTACAAACGTATTTTGTTGCATGTTAGCAGACCACTGTAATCCACACGTGAGTCCAGCTGTGCTCTCATAGCGGGGAATTGAAAACAAAACCTTTGTTGCAGCACATTTATAAACGCAACACTGATGACCTGTGTCTCCAAACAATTCTTCTTCCACTTGTTTTAATTACAGTTGGCAACACAAAGTGGCGTCTCTCTGCCATCTGAACACAGGTAAAAACAGTTTTCGAAGCTATAATGCATATTAATGAAGTTGCGCCTCATTCACAATAGAGCACGCTGATTGGTTTAAACCAAGTGAATAATCTTGAATAATGATGAAAACTGAAAGACGTCACATTGTACATGTTGTACTGACAGCCAGTCTACATGATGGAACTAACACAAGGATTTTATCGCTGTGATGTAGCTTCAACATTTTTTTTTTCAAACCGGAAGAATGAATTTGCTTGTAATACTGCAAAAACAAATAATTTTCACTTTTTTTGTGAAATATATGTGTCCTAATAGTGTTTTTAGCTGTCTGGGACACATATATGACTGTCAACATCTCAAAAAATGTGCTTTGGTGTTTCGTGACCTTTGTATTAAGTATTAAGCTATCAGGTTCTCAGCAAGTGAAATGACTTGTCATATTGCCGAGCCTTACCCTAAATCGAACACATATGTATTTGGTATGAGTTGAGCAAAATGCTGACGGGTAATGGCTTTAGCATAATTCATTCATTCATTCATTCATTCATTTTCTTGTCGGCTTTGTCCCTTGCGGGGTCGCCACAGTGGAATGAACCACCAACTTATCCAGCACGATTTTACGCAGCGGATGCCCTTCCAGCCGCAACTCATCTCTGGGAATGGCTTTAGCATAATGATCAATGCAATTATTTATATATAAAGGCATTTCACTATGTAGGAACTGAGATTTCAACGAGGTGGAGATTTTACATTTGAGCTTCCTTTTTAATACCAGCCTGTAAGTGAAAAGTGTTGAGTGGCATTTCAGAAGTCAATTTCAGAGACTCGATTTAAAGACTGAAGAGTAAATATGCTTAATAGGGTCTTTCTAGTTTATTCGTGTCATAGGTATTCCTCATGCTCAAGCACTCATTAGCAATCCACAGTGCAGACCTGACTTGCAAATATATCCGTAGTGAAATGGTGCCTGCGGGCTGTCATTGCAGAAGTCTGGAAACATGATGTAGTGTAATAAGAGCTCTGCTGGAACTCTTCTTGCATAATATAGCGAATAAGCCTCTCCATGCTCCCGATTTTACAGGACATTCTACAGTCTTCCAGATCAGCGTATGGCCACTTTAGCATCCATTATGGAGTTCATATAGACCATAAGCAGACCTCGAAATGGTTAAGTGAGATGCATCTATCAATAGAGCCAAGCCTTTCCTGACAATGCACAGCCTCTGCAAGCCTTGAATGTAGCCTTGGGTTTACGGGCAGGGATGCTGGGATCAATAGTTTCACTTTGTAAATGTTTTAACAGCTTTTAATGCTGAAATAAAACGAATCGTTCCTAGGTAATCTGGTGACATGCATTATGGATTTAAGGCAGATGGTGTCAGATGGCAGGAAGTGGATTGCATAAGAATCTTTTACACGTCGTAGACCTCCATAAATCATGTATGTTTGCTCTCATTATTTGGCTTAGAATCTGCTGTTCAAGCGTTGCAATGAATTTTGGCCAGACAACATCATTTTTTTTAATATGATATTAATGTATATTGCTAGAATCACCAATTATTGAAGATTTAAATCCCAATTACTTTGTTTTTATGGGTAGCCATAGTCTTATACTAATATTAAGAAAAAGAAAATAACACAAACACAAAAGAGTTATAAAAACTCTTAAAATGAACTCAAAGTACTTTCAAAAGTGGAATAGTCGCTCACTGATTTGCTGCTCAAGAAACCTTTCTTCTTCCTATTGTATTCATTATAATGCCTAGATAAACTTGTAATGTTTGAAATGACAGATTTACATATATGTCTATATCAAATGTAACTTTATAAAACATAGAGTTTCGGTCCATGATTCTGATTGGTGCAGAATCATCCATGTTCTATCATCCATGTGATAGGGTTTTGTTGACCTCATCTTTAACAATATTGCATTTGAACTTCATCACATCAGACTTTTATTTTGTTGGGACTGGCTTCATTTGATTTCATTTGCCTGTTTTATGTTGTCTAAAAGGTGCAGTTAGTGAATTTTGCTAAACAATGTTGATATTTGAAAGCACTAAAACAAACGCATCACCCAACAAGACATTGCACCTTTTTGATATATCCACTATAGTTACTAAACACATCTCTTACTACTGATTGGCTGAAATTGTGTTTTGGGACTGGTGTTTTTTAAATATTGCTTTCTTTACCTTTAAGGACAAGGACACACCAAGTCGTTGGTCAGCCATTAGGCAGTATTAAGGCATTGCTGAGTGTCTGTCAGGCTAGTTTGTTTGGCTGTTCAGCTACGAATCCGAGTACGAGGACAAAAACTGAAGTGACAAAACTGAGCAAACAATACCAATAAGTCACGAGGGAACACAAAAAAACAGCTGTTAAATATTTTCAAACTATATGGATTATCAAAATATTTATAGTTGCTCGAGTGATTCGTTTTGTGGTGAACGAGAAGCGCTGAGTAAACGGTTTTTAAACACCAGTGGTGGAGGTTACGAATTACAACTACTCATGTTACTGTAATTAAGTACATTTTTGGGGCATTTGTACTTTCATGAGTATAATTTTAAGTCTGTAATTTTACTTGTACTTGAGTACAAATTAAGCTTTTAAAATCACAATTCGTTACAGAGTACTGTAATTAAATTAATATTTCAACCACTGACTTCGGTAGCCAATAAAAAAATCTCATCTTAACGGACCAATGAAAAGCCTGGTACATTATTTGAACCGAAAAACAAGTTCAGGCTACTGCAGATTTACGTGAGCTGACCATTATCATACAGTCACAAAGTTATCGATTGACATATGGAGATTCAAGACAGCAATAATGAATCTGAAGAACGCAGAAATGAGGAAGAAATAGCAGAGGATGTATGCCCCTGGCCACACCCGGAGGAGCTGTTCACCTACTGGTACATACAGTAGGGAAGAAAGGGGACAGCTGTGCTGATGCAGTGTGAATGGCTGTGTTATCATCTAAAAATGCTAATTAAATGTATGCCCAAAACTGGAATATCGCATAAAAGACGTGTGAATAAAGCAGCGTTTCCGTCCAACAAGTCAAAGAAAACAAACGTCCACTTCCTGATTAACTGGTGACAAATATCAAAAGTAAAAACAGAATTTGCTGCAGTAGGAGAAGCTGCGTAAATATATTATCTTCATTTAATAAATGACTTGCACTTCAGAAGGCAATCCTGACACGCAGTGAACGCGCACTAGCGTTTAAAGGCGCGAGACACGGAGTGCAAACGCTTTTGACAATTCTGGAGGTAATTAATAATATAATAACACTAATACTGAAATGGTTAAGGCGTTTTAGAATGACCAAAACAACACTTTAGATGTTTCACAATGTGCTCAGCCTGCTGGTTTGTCCATTCACACACATTTTCAAAATGTATGCATCATTCACTTGAATGACAATACAGACTACTGCCCCCTGCAGGTATGGAAAGATACATCCTCTCACGCAAGTGACCATTTGGTATGGTCACGTGCAGCTTTTTAGGACCATAACGTGACAACAAAGTCATTTTTTGTCACCGTTATTCTTTGAAGTCGGCTTGGTGTGTTTCAGAGCAGGTCCTTCAGGAAGAGAAGTGAAGTACAAATAATATTTCCATGCTCAGAAGTAAAGCACACACATTAAAAATCAATTTTAGGATTTCCTGAATCAGAATACTTTTTTTCAAATTAAAAAATTTATTAAAATTGAAGAATCAATATTTTTTTCCCAACATTGAAGGGATAGGCCACCCAATAATGAAAATTTCTTGTTTATTTGCTCACCCACAGGTCATCCAAGATGTAGGTGCCTTGTAAAGAAACTTGAAGCAATGTGTTACTTTGTTTATTATTTAGAATTCTTTTCGTTATTTTGTTGTATTTTGTATATGGTTTGATTTGTTGAATGAATTAAGTTGTTTGGGGACTTTAATTATGACATCAAATTGCGGAGCCTACCGGATATATATTGCGTGTAGTGATGAATGAAAACAAAGCATGGAACGCTAGGTGAAACACGGTAAAAGGGGCACAGGTATACGGTTGCTTCACGGATTCCTCTTTCATGAGTTTTAGCTCCTGATTTGAGAGAAAAATAAGGTAATTTGGTTTATTTGTTTGAGATTAATGTTTGATTGTTTATGTTGGCTTAGTGTTTTTAACTTTTGGGATTCATTTGTGTTTGTT
Organism: Danio kyathit; assembly: GCA_903798195.1. Taxonomy (NCBI): domain Eukaryota; kingdom Metazoa; phylum Chordata; class Actinopteri; order Cypriniformes; family Danionidae; genus Danio; species Danio kyathit. The sequence goes on along the minus strand of LR812533.1, from coordinate 18,609,228 downwards.
GTTTGTTTATTTTGTCTCTAGTTCTTACGGTGATTCATGATGCAATGATGCTTAATAGTACTGTGGAGTGTGACTAATGAATGAATCGTGAACCATCAGTGAAAGACTTAATCAACTTTTTATTCAGGACGCTACAGCCTTTCTTTCTTTGTAATTACAGCAACAAGACTACAATCGGACTACATTCACACACGAGAACTGTTTGACCAGACTGTGAATTAAAGCTAATAATATTGTAAATAAAGTTCAATTTCATACACACACTAATCATTTCACTCTATCAGGAGCCGTGGCTATTGATTTGGACTCCCTTGTGTGTGTTTACATTTAATCCCAGAAGACTGTTACCCTCGACCATTATAAAGACTGATTTATACTTCTGCGTCAAGCGAACGCGTATGGTCCGGTGCAGCCTTCGCGTGGTCGCAAACTCCTCGCTGTGGCTGACGCCGGCGCTGAAGCACACCTCTCAAAAAATGTAACTACACGTCGCAACGACGCGTAACACACATTCTAAAAAATATTTTTTTTACTTGTTCAAATTCTTATTTAAAATAAGCTGAATAATACATAAATTTGTTAAAAGTGTTAAGTTAACTTAATCGATTTGTGTTGGGACAGAATGAATTGTGTGGAACCCTGCATTTTTTACAGTGCAAGCTCTGTGATTGGTCGGCTTGGTAGTGGTGACGAGTGTGGGCGGTGCTGAGAGCCGCGAACCCGATGGAGTGAGTGTTTACAAGTGTTGAGTTCTGTGAAGGAGCTCTAGATGGAAACTTTTGTTTTGTGTTTACCTTATGATTAAATCTGTTGCTTGTTTGCCAGTTCCCGCCTCTCAATGAGCGACTTTAAGCTACTTGTACATTAAGGTAGCGTTCAGAAAAAAACAAAACACCAACAGAGGAACATAAAAACCTACTGCCAGCTACCGTTTCGGAAGCGTCATTGCAGAGCAACACAAGTATAAATGCACGACTACGCCCAAGACATGCTCCATGGTCACGCCTATCAATTGATACAGAAGTATATATCAGCCTTAAGAATCACCAAGGACTCTGGATTCAGCTAAAAATCTCTTGAATGTTTTACTGAAAAAAGAAATGCATGTACATCTTGGATGACCTGTTGATGATTAAAATAACAGGAAATGTTCATTTTTGGGTGAACTGTCTCTTTAATAATACCTGGTGAAAACAGCAATGCATGCCGACCGACCACTTGCGATTGAATAACTGAAAAGGTGGAAACAAGGCCTTAGATGTGAGACATATCCTAAGGTCTGGACACTGTATGGGACACCCTCCCCCAAACCGAGTGAAACCCCAGACTCCTCCCTCATGCAGCTGGTTGTGTTTGGTCAGGGAGCGGGACGGGGGACGGGGGGTCAGCGGAGGCACAGCTGGTCTGACCTCCCCTAAACCAGCTGCCGTAACAAAGGCCCCCTGTCAGGCTTCTAGAAAGGTGGCCCGTCTACCCATCTTTTTTTTTTTTTCCCTGTCCCATTTCTCTCCTGCCGCTCCCCTCCCCCACCCCAACTCCATTGTATCCCTGTAGATCTGTCCCAGCTGTTAGGATCTTTTTATGTTCCTTTCTTTTGGCGTGACCTCCCTTCCACTGAATTAACCCCCATACTTCCATATGCATTCACGTCTCATACGCAGACACGCTTTCACAAAACTGTTTGCAATGCTATTTTAAAGGGGCTCCATCAGAATGACAACAATTTGGAGCCAGTGAGATTTTTTTGATGCTTTGAAAGAAACATGTCCTTCAGTCTTAGCCAGGGGTTATTTTATTGTATAAAATGCTGTAAAAACTGTAATATTTGGATATTTTATTACAGTTAAAGAGACCTTTACTGTTTTATTATAAAATGTATATACTCAAAAAATATTTTTGCAGCTTCAAGGTTTCCGCTACATTCATTCATCCGTGGCGGGCCGCCTTGCCAAAATTCATCCCGCCACGGCTACATTACAACTTCTCATTTAAAACCTTTAGTCGTGCTTTTTTATAGCGGGTTATAATCGCACCAAAACATAGAAAAGGTAAGTGAATTATAACAGCGCAAACATTTCTGTAACCGTAGTAGTGCTGTGCGCTATTTGTTCAACCCTTTAAGGTGACATGCTGACTGACTGACTGACAGGTGCGTGGGGCGCCAACAAACACGGCGTAGCTTTCAGTTAAGATGAACACAGTTTCCATAAGTATACTTATCTTTCTGGAGTTTATAGCCGTTTCACTTTACTTCAGGACGCGTTAATGTCGGAAAACGCACAAAAACGCACTTAATCGCACTTCAGCAGTGCTTACTGGAGAGCACTTGAGCATGTAAATTTGAGGGCGTGCAAGAAGTTTTGTGCACGAAGAGGAAATCGGCGCGCAAGCAAAGAGATTCGCATGCTCATATTACATGAATGCGTTCTCGACTTGTAATACTGTGTGTAATATTTGTCTTTGAAATAGTTGGCAGATCTGTGTAAAAAAAAAGCCTGCCGCCACAGCTGGGAAAAATCCTAGAGGAAACACTGAGCTTGTTCAAACTCATTCATTCATTTACTTTTCGACTTAGTCCCTTTATTAATCTGGGGTCGGAATGAACCGCCAATTTATCCAGCACATGTTTTATGCAGCGGATGTCCTTCAGGCCACAACCCATTACTGGGAAACATCCATACACACTCATTCACACACATACACTACGGACAATTTTAGCTAACCCAATTCACCTATAGTGCATGTCTTTGGACTTGTGGGGGAAGCATCCGGAGGAAACCCACGCAAACATGGGGAGAACATGCAAACTCCACACAGAAACGTCAACTGACCCAGCCGGGTCAGCTTGAACCAGCGACCTTCTTGCTGTGAGGCGATTGTGCTACCACCGTGCTGTCCCTTGTTCAAACTACAGACTTCTTACAATTTTGATAAGTTAACTTAATCGATTTGTGTTGGGACATCATGAATGAATTGCGTGGAACCCTGCATTTTTACCAGGGTTGAGTAGCCTATTTTACTAGGGTTGGTTATCGGTACCTATGTAACCGATTTGCACCGGACCGAATCAGCATATGAGTTTCGGTGCCTAATTTTGGTGCCACTGGTGCTGTGACAAGGACATAAGAAGCATCAAGGGGTACATCAAAGGCACACATAGGTATGTGTTTGTATCGCACCACCTCTAAACATTTCATTCTAAACAACTTTGAGGGATACGGACACTATCGGCGATGTTGGGCGTTTGTTATTGCAAACACCCTGCATCACACCACGGACAATACAACGGCCCTCACATCGTTTGTCAGTCACTGAAATGGTCCCCGGCCAATTTGAGTTTGAGATCCCTGGTTTAGAGTTATTGTATAGAGTTTTTTTCTTTCCATTCGGCGCTATTAAATTCCATTAAAACAACACTCTTCCACCAGTCCTTACTTCATATTCTCATCCAATACCTCAGTTTGTCACGGGGCATGTACAGTATGTTGCTGAATAAAAGTGAAACGACGAAACTGCAGTTTAGGGTGAAAAATGAAAAATGAAACACCTGAAATTACATGAAACTCCAGAGGAAACGTGGCTAGCGTGGTGACACAATGAGGTTAATCGATCTATGTGCTATAACATGTAAAACTGGATCATAAAAGGAACATTCTAAAAGCAACTCATGTAAACACCTTAATGATATTATTGTCTTATTCAGATTAAGGCAAATCATTAGATTATGTCCATGTAAACGTAGTCACAAGCCCCAACCCTGGAAAAAAAGGTGTTCCCTGATTTACATGACAGCCTTTCCACAGGTTAGTAGTAAGTTCATGTAATGTTAATTGCATAATGCGAATCTTAAATTCATACTAACAAACAAATTATCAAAAGAAATATATTAATGCAATCCAAAGATATAAAATATGAATTGATGTTTACTTTAAACTTTAATTATCTTATTCTATTAAAAATATTAAAATATAAATTTTTTGTCAAATAAAAGATTTTTCTAGAGTCGTCCACCATAATTTTGTGGCTCAAAAGTATCGGCTCAGGCATCGTTTTGGCACCGGAACCATTTTAAAAGTATCGATTTAGCATCTGTATCAAAATAACCCCAAGCAATACCCAACCCTATCTTTTACAGTGTAATATATTATTTAAATCATTCATTCATTCAAGCAAAATGTTTGGCTTGTTGACAAAGAAAATATTTCTCATTTAATGTAACTTAAAACAAAAAAGCTACAATTTTTACAAAACTACATCAGTTACTCACCGATTTTCTGTTCAAAAAACCTTTCATTTTCTGATTATTGAAATCTGTTGTGAGGCTTAATATTGAAACCATGTTGTTTACGGGATATTTGATGAATTTATGAGCATTTGTTTAAAACAGCTCTCGAATAAAACATATTAATTTTATTTAAAATTTTTATCAATTTAACAAAATCTTGGTGACGTGAAAAAAAAAAGTTTTGTACAAAATCTGTAAGGCTGCCAGAACGGGGCCCGACAGAATGCTGTCGGTTTTTGGCTGGAGAGCTTAAGGGTGGGCCATGTGTCGGCTTGATGCCATCCAGTACCCGTCCCGTTCCCTATTGTTCCAAGTTACGCGTGCCTTGCAATTCAGAGGGCTTGTGTTGGTGGCAGGAGGCCGGTCGTGTGTCTTTGTAGTCCAGCCATTGTTCCTGACACACGCCTGTGTTTGACAGACGCACGTGCTGACAAAGGCCCCTCAGCAATACCTCTGCTAATGATTTGCTGGGGCCCAGTGAAAGATGAGATGCGGTGGCCATCTGTGATCCAGGCTTTAATCGCAGTGTGCCCACCCGTCCGGCCCCTTCAAATCCTCACATTTGTCAGGCCACACCTTTTATATTTCCCCAGTCTCTTCTGTGTAAAAAAAAGACCAAGTAAAATCTAGACTGAATCTGTTGGCTCTCATGTTGAAGACTTGCATTAATTAACATAAGAAATACTATTTATTCCTCTATTTATAAGTTAACATTAGGGCTGGGACAATGAATTGATGCACTGCAAATAATTCTGCATAAATTCTGAGATTTTCTGACGCTTTTTAAAATTTTAAAGTACAGTTCACTCTATTAACATACCGTAAACTAGGACTATTAGCTCAGTAAGCTTCTAATTTGCTGCTTAATAATAGTTAGTAAGGTTGTAATTGGGTTAAGGTATTGGGTAGGATTAGGAATGTAGAAAACAACCCAGGCTCATTCTGATTACGTACCCCTATATGCATTTCTGGAGAGCGCCAAATACATCCCAGCAGCTACATTTTTTGCAGTTTTTGTGAATCCACCAGAGGTCGCTGTGTACGCTTTTTGAGATCTCAAATTTCTCTCAAGTGCCATTCGCTCCAGCTCTTTCAACCACTTCCCTAAACCCAACCGACAGTATTTCAAAAGCAATTCAGAAAAAGAAAAGCCCTCCCCTTAATTTTACCACGTTTTCAGATTTTACCACATTCTCACCCTGTTATTTACTTGTTTATTTTATTTTTGGGCTATTGTTTTTGTTTTACCCTCTTTTTTGGAAACATTCTTCACCAGACTTGAACCTTGTCGTTGCGGTCAACTCCGCTCTGTGTCTCAAGTCCGCCAACGTATGTGGCGAGCCACTGGACTAACTGGTAACAAGCCAGAACTGGAAAAGCCGTCCATATGGAGGTAAGCGGTCAGCTGGTAAGCGCGAAAAGGAACGCTCATTTAGCATAATGTTCATTTTAAAGACAAAATGCAGACAAAATACGTACTTCTGACTACATAATTCTCGATATCCAGAAATGTATATAGGGGTAGATTTTCAGAATGAGCCTATGTTGTTACAATAAAATCATACTTTATTAGTATTAATAATCAGTTAATATCTTAACAATAGGCAGGTAATAAGAAAGTAGTTAATTGTGTGAATTGTTACTTAAACTAACGTGTTGACACTTTATTTCTATCAGAGATTAAGGAATGTTAAGGAAAGTGCCACCATGTTAACATAAAACAAAACAATTGTCACTCCAACTTGCTACTGTAAACAAAAGCTTGCAACTCTTGTGCTGCCTCCGAGTTTTTTTGATTGATCCACTGCCTTTGAACTGACATTGATGAGCTGCACTGCATATGTGAGACTCAATAGCGTAATGTTCACACACTTCCATGAAGTTCAAATTTACATAGAAACTATGGAAAAATAGTACATTGGAATGTAAAGATGTATTCTGTGAAAAAGGCTCAATCATTACAGTGCGTTCACACAAGACGCGGATGAAGAGTCAAGTGTGAGTGATTTACATGTTAAGTCAATGCAGAGATGCGAATAGACATCCTGCAGTGGTATTTGCACAATTGAGGTGGCGCGAATGACGTGATACACGCAAATGAAGCACCGCGAATTGAGCGTTTTGCACGTTTTGCGCATATCGCTTAAGTTGGAAAATCTGAACTTTAGCAGACATTCCCACCGCGTTAACCAATCAGGAGCTTGCTCCTGTAGAGGCCTGTTGTTGGTGTCCCGAGGGGAAATCCTCTTGCTGACACCGGACAACAGCTCATCAAACTGGGCTTGGCTGAGTCGGAAGCACCTCTGAAAGCTTCCATCATCCAGGTATAGGATGGGGGAGTTGATGAACTCACAGAGCTGGCTGCACCTCTGAAAGGATCTAGTGGACTCAGACATGGCACAGAACGAATCTATGCTATATTTCAGCCTTCCTAAAGCACATAAAGCATGGCTACTCTCTCAATAAATTTTAAGTTAGCCAACTAGAGTCATCAGATAGACATAAGCTTGATGCGAATCCACATCTGTTGTGAATTTGACACGCGAATGACGCGAGTAAACTCAAAATGTTCATGCATCTATTTAAGTGCGAATAACGTGATTTATTCATGCATGCATCGTCTGGCGTGAACACTCATAAAGATAGGAAATGTTTAAGCAAAACACAATAGTATTCATAGTGAGCTGTGCTTACATTATATCTGTGGTGCAAGTAAATTTGACCACTGACAGTACATGACTCAGCTGAACGTACAAGTGCCCTTCTTCATGAGCATGTGAGTGTACAGATAAAAACTAGTCTAGAGCACCATCTGCTGTTAATCGATTCTAAAGAGAATCGCGATGCATTCCAAAAATCTAAGAATCAATCTGTGAATTGCAATACATCAAATTTTTGTCCCAGCCTTTGCATTAATTTCAACATTAACAAAAGCAACTATAATTTAATTTAATAATACGGTGGTATATAAGCGGTGGGGTACGGCAAACTGCGGCATGCATTATGTGAAATGCATGTGTATGTGTATTATTATGAGCTCAGGCTATAGACGTGTGAGTGTTTGACAACTGAAAAAACAATGGTGGACTACAGAAGTGGTCTTCAACCACAGGGCCGTGGATCAGTTGGTACCGGGCTGCACAAGAAATCGTAAATTATTTCTGTTTTATTTATTGTCTGAGTCTGAACGATCTTTTATTTTGAAAAATCTCTTATTTTGAAAAATGACCATATTCTCTCGGTTACACATCGATCACTTGAGTGCCCAAATTTAACCCACAAGCAGCAAAATGACTAAGAAACAGATGTCTTTGGAAAGTTTCTTTGCTAAGAAGACAAGACTCAGTGAAGGACCTGCGAACAGCCAAGGAATAGATCCGCAACTTATTTGTCAACAAATCAGGTGAATCCACCATATCTGTGCAAGAAGAAGATCAACTGCTGGAGATCACAAATGATGGTGACCTTTTAGGAGTCGTTTGCATATTGCGTCTTTTCTAGAGTTCGCGCAAGTTCATTATTTCCAATGGAGGTGGACGCATGGCTTGATGCTCGCGCCTTCCAGACGCCCCCACTTGAATGAATGCCGGGAGCGTACCGCGAGTCACTTGACAAGAACTGACCAAAGAGCTTCAGCTTGTATGGACATTTCGGTCGACTAATTATCTTAGACAAACACAGAAGACCCAAACACTGCAGTGCTTTGTAATTTTCTCCATAAATAAAACTTGTATTAGAGTGACAGCAATGTTTTGTCAGCTTGTCATTCTCTGAGAAAACGGTTGATGATAGCCTAGCAACCTACGAACCAAACCCCTCTAGTCCCCGGTAAAATTGTCCGCTGTGATAAAAAGGTTGGAGACCACTGGACAACAGGACCATATGTGTGCAGGCCTTTAGTGTTTCATTACAAAGTCACACTGCCATCTAGTGGCATGGCATGAACAATACAGCAAAATTCATCGTTTTCACAGATCTGGGGATTGTTTTGACAGTGTTGTCACCTGTAGAAGAAACCTCATGAAAACACCAAGCAAAGAAAAAATTCAGTTTTAGTACATTGTTGTGTACAATGTATGTAATCTGTAATCAATGTATGTAATCAATGTAATCTTAATCTAAAAGTTCTCTCATATGTTCAGAGATCTCAAAATGTCTCATTAAATACAATTAGGCAAAAGAAAACAGCTTGGGCTTCCCTGATAGAAATTTGTCCCCATTCATGCCTTTTATCGAGTGGGGAAAGTTTACAGGAAGCATCTCAGCCTGCTCTGAATGAGTTTTTGTTAAGTCAGAGGCCCCTTTTCTCTCGCAAGTCTTTGTTTCCTAACAACCAGACAAAACACTCATGGTAAGGTGCGCTTCCCTGGCTTAAATGACTTTCACTGACTGGTTGAGAGGTGGAGATAACGGCTGTCTCGCTCGCGCTTGGAAGGCTAACTTCATTCTGTCTGCTGCGCCTTTTAGTTTAAATCAATATTTTGTATCTGCCTAGCGAAGGTCATCTGATGCACTGGGTGAAGTGTGTGCTCACTATAGCTAAAGCACAGTCCATTTAGTCCACAAATAACAGACATCTGTTACCTTTTATTCTGGAGTATTGAAGGATGAGGAAGTCTTTTAAACAGATGTTTTGGAATTAGGTGGTTTATTTTGAGGTAATGTTTTCAGTGGTTGGTCTAATAGCGTAATAGGTTCTACTTGTCAGTGGAGACGGGAGCTGCGTATGCTGCACATACAGCAGGGAAAATAAGTATTGAACATGTCATGTTTTTTTCCTGGGAATAATATTTCTAAAGGAGCTGTAGACATGGAATTGAACCAGATTTTTGTGAAAACCCAAACAATACAAACATAAACAAAAATAAATAAAAAATAAAAAAATCTGAAAAAGTAGTTAATGCGTATTAACAATTGAATGATACAAGGAGAAAGTACTGAACTACTGAAATGTATTTAATACTTTATATAAAAGGCTTTTTTGGTGATGGCAGCTTAAAGATGCTACATGAATTGCTGAGGTGTAAGTTTTTTACAGACAGTGTAAATATCTTGATGGTTCTGTGGTCTCCTCTATCAGTTCTGATCTTTAATTTCTATTTTCTATTGGATTGAAATCAGGTGATTGGCTAGGCCATTCTACAGCTTGATATTCGTTCTCTGAAAGCATTTGAGAGTTTCCTTGGCTGTGTTTTGGATTATTGTCTTGCTGAATTGTCCACCCTGGTTTCATCTTTATCATCCTGATAATGTAGATGTTGGACTGAAGCAGCTGATACTAATTTACAATGACGAAGGGCGGAGGGTTGCTAAATAACTACTGAGAGATTTCAGCTGCTGTCTGGGCTTTCACTGCCTTTCTACTGCCTTTTTTACTGTGTCGTTTCATTTATTATACATAACTTAATTTGTAAACTAATTTATTTTGGTTTCTTTGCATATTAGGATTTCTGTGGTTGTTGCCAACATCTGGGGAAAATTTCAAGTCAACAGCACCTTTATGTTTTCTGAGAAAAATGATGATGTGATCAATATTTAATTTCTCCGCTATATACACCTTTATTTTCATTGAAAAATTGACATTTCAAATAGTCTCCGAAGAAAAGAAAACTTGTTGAATTCAGGGGATATTGGAAAAGATCATAATTATAAGTTATTCATCAAAAGTTGAGGTTTAAGTGAGAAAACTCAGTGAGGGGACATACTGTATGAGGAATGCAATAGATGTTAAAAAAGTTTATTATTTTGTAATGATATCAAAATGTATAATATGATTCATAAACTGATTAAAGTTTCAAAAGAAAACATCACACACTTTATTGTTTGATTTGAAAAAACATGCTTTTTTATTAATGTCAAATCATTTTGTGAAAATTAAATGTCAAAATATAAGTAAAATAATCAATAGTCATTTAGCACAACATATCTTTATGCAAAAATGAAACAGCATTCTTATTCTGACATCTATTTTTTTAATATGTATAAAATAATAAGCGATCATACTACAATTTTGTTATATTTTAAGTGATTAAAAACGATTGCAGACTAATGGCTGATAGAAGCAAATATTAAAATGGCAATTCATATTTCATGATCTTTTAATGTCATCAAATGATTCTTGTTGTAATTGCTGACGAGATGTTTTTGTTACATAGATATGACATTTAGTGGATGTTTTCTGTCAATGAGCGTATTAATAAGTGATAATTTGACACATTTTACGCTCAAAATAATTATTTTGCTTATTGTTCAAACTACTTATTTAAAATGAGCTGAAACAACACAATTCTTGAGATTTTATTGGGACAACTTTTTTTTTTCAATCTACTTAAATTTGTTAAGTTAACTTAATCAGTTTGTGTTGGGACAACATAACTGAAGTGTGTGAATCCCTGCATTTTTTACAGTGTAGTGGATTATTTAAACAAAGCTAAGTTAGGCTTTGGTTATTATATGCATCAGATGCAAATGGATTCAAATTTGCATGAAATAATCAAACTTAAAAAAAACCCTCATATGACTAAATATGCATCTCTAAATTATACAACGAAGACAATCTTCCCTCATTTAAAGGCACAAATAGGAACCATGGTCGTCTATGATGATGATGGGTTCATCAGGGTTTTTTTTTTCATTCCACTCATGCTCTGGTGACGTTGTAAGTTCGTCTCGTGACCCCGGGCAGCTGTCCCATTCCATTAGCATAACAAAGTTGTCCACTTCTGCACCCTGTGCTGGATGCCACGAGCTGTCAAGGAGGAGCCATAATGTGGCCTGTCCCGGCCCTGCTGTGGGCCATCTGTGGGCCTGTCCTCCTTTCCTCACACTATTCCTGACTCATTCCTTCCAGTGTGGTGGAAACCTCCACACAACAGTTTGGAATCGTCACACTGCCCATCTGACAATCGAGGGTGTTATTAATCTATTAAATCTTTAGTGTTTGGAGTTCTTGTCACGCTGATATTTGTCAGTAACTAGCCTTTTTCTTGCCTTCCAAATGTGCTCTGTTTATTTCCTGTCAAGAGCGTACTGTGAACTGGTCACCCAGCGGCATTTAATTACATTTTTCAGGAAATGTGGCCTTATGGGGGAGAATCGAATAAAAATGAAGTGTTAGCTTGTCGGTGAGCACTGTTGACATTAACTCTCAACTGCCGCATTGACAGATTCAAGAGACAGAATGATTCACTGAATAGTATTTAGACATTTTTGAGATTAATCAGATGATAAATATGACATGAAATAAGTGTTAGTTTGTCTTTCATTACCACTTTTTTTATGTCTCTTTAAAGGTCGGTGCAGTTTCACAAATAAATAACTTTATTAATCATTATTATTATTTGACTTTGCATATTCTTTGTCTCATTGGTTTTACTGATGCATTCTTCCTCATAGAATAAATTTTAGGGTATCTGCTAGGTCTTAAAAGTCTCAAAATGTCTAAAATTTCAAAAACTACTTTTTAGGCCTTAAAAAGTCTTGAATATTTTCTTATAGGTCTTAAATCATTTTAAATGGGTCTTAACTTTCCTTTGTTTATGTAAAGCTACCTAATCGATCCAACACGCATCCAATCACCAACAATACATCTCAATAAAACTCATAGCAAAACTCTATATATTACTAATATTACAACAGTCAGTTGTGCATACGTTTAGATATTAAAGTTATCTTGAAAACAAATGTATGTTTACAACTAGGGCCTGTTTGTTTTGACACATTATTTAAAATATGTGGCTAAGAATGACTAATTGGAATTAGTTTTTTGAAGGGGCAAGTAGAGCTGCACAATTAATCGTAAAAAGATTGCGATCTCGATTCGACCCCCTAGACGATCTTAATCCAGCATTTATACGATTCTATTTCAATCATATTTTCAAGTTCAGGAGAGAGAAGCAAAGACGCCCGCACAAGTCTTCACGTTGTTTTACATACAATGTTCAGCAACGTGGACACCTCCAAATGGTGTTAAAAGAGTCATATACTGTATTTATAAGGTATAATTCAACCAAAAATGTCAGTTCTGTCTTCATAATGATGTATTCGTGGCCGCGAAATCACAAGTGACGTGAGCTGACCGTGAGCTGTTACCACAGAGAGGGCGGGCGCGCGCCTGTGAATAAAGTCTACTTTAGTGAACAGAACCTGCATAGGCTGTGAATAACAGGTAATAAAGTTGTAAATAACATTCAGTTTGTGGCACAGAGCAATCGTTTGGAATCCGCGCGGGAAGTATGAACCACCACTTAGCAGTAAAAATGAAACCGAAAGCGCGCGCACATCATTTAAATAATCATATCGCATTTAGAGTTATGATTACGACAAGCATTTAATATGTTTTTCTTTCACAGCGAACACAGAGTGCTGTGCATGAAAATAAATGTTTAACAGTGTCAGTGTAAATACTCTATATAATGTTGAAATATAATGCAAGAGGGGAATCTGAAAATGTCTCATTTTATCAGTAGAAAAAATGGTCTAATAATGTTGTCAATGACAGATTGCAAGCATATGTCTCAAACATAATAATTCAACATCAGAATTCTGAATAGTTGTATACTGAATTAACAATAATAATAGCTGACTCATATTAACCTTTATTTTACATCTACAGAATCGTGAGAAAATCGTGATCTTTATTTTTAGCAAAAGATTGCGATTCTTATTTTAGCCAGAATCGTGCAGCTCTAGGGGCAAGTAAATTTTTTTTCTGCTGATCCATTTTAAAAATCTGTAGTGTTTAGCCATATATAAGTCTGAAATGTCCTTCTTCATTGTCCTAAATTTGACTTGGTGAAACCTGTAGAAACCCTGAATTTGCAGTTGTTCATTCTACACTGCAAAAAAAAAAAAGCGAATCACTAAAGTGAACTAAGTTTAACCGTGAAACACTTAAGAGTAAAGTTGCTTTGAATAAAACCGTCTGTCAATTTTTTATTTTGGGAGAAGTTGATGAATTTGCATGTTGTAAATCCAGCAGCTCCAATCTCTCCACTGCAGTGCAGACTAAGATGGTGGCGACTAGGGGTGTAACTGATCACGATTGATCCTTGATTCGGACGAATCATGAAACTCATGTGACCCACGGATTAATACACTTTTTTTTTTACTTGTATATTAACCCTAAATTTGTAACGATTGCAGAGAGATCGCCTCTTGCTTCATTCAATCACATGTATGAAAGCACGTTGTGGTAGGCTATTCAGGATATAGTGGGTTTCGTAGCTTATTAAAGGTATTTTCTGTCACTACTTGTGTATCCTGCATTAATGCATTCAGTGTAAGCGGCACAATTAATCATTAAAAGATCAGGATCAAAAAACCCACGCAACATTAAGTATAAATTTGCATATGTGATTTAATCCTTCGAAACGCTGCATTCAATTTGTGTTTGAAAAACGCAAAAATTAGAAAGAGATTCAGTCTTTAGTTAGTTATGAAGTTACAAACAGTCAAATAACACAGAAGTACTGGGATAAGAGTTTATAGTTTAGATAAAAACCACTGATGGTGACAGCGTTTGCCACTGAATCTACACATTTTAAGCGCGAGAGGTCCTGTATAATCCTCACGATGTATTTAATCCTCACGATGCTGTCAGCCGTGCAAACAGCAGCTATAAGTATAATATAACACAGCTCATGAAAAGACCGTTATTGCTATTAAGATGACATGCAAATAATAAGTTATATATCAAAATACGTGTGGGGCGGGGCGATGGATCACGATGACTTCGTCTATCGGCCCAACCCCTATTGCAGTGCTGTTTTTGTAATAAATGGAAAGCAAATTACATTTGTCTCCGCCCCTTTTTGGCTAATCCAAAAACGGTCTGATCCCTAACTAAAAAAACATAATATGATCTAAACTGTTAGATTTGTGATCCGTTACACCACTAGTGGCGACCATCACCCATGAGAGATCAAATAATATTATCATTTTTAAAGTGTTTTAATGATGAAATACATGTTCTTACACATGGGGTCAGTGGGGTTAATTAAAACTTACATGTGAAACAGAGCTGTAATCGGGCCATAAAAGTTAGGCCCGACGTGGCTTGAGCCCGACAAGTACATTTTGATTGACAGCTTTTTAAAAGCCCGAACCTGTTTAGAGCCCGACATTATTCAGATGTGCACATGCACACAGCTCTTCTGCCTTTTTTCAAGAATGAGTCGTTTAAATGTGTTTTAAAACATTATTTATTCATAACAAACGTGTAGGCCACTTAGAAGTTAACAAAATTAAATAAAATAAGTCATCTATAACATCGTAATATCTCAGCACTCTAAATAGCCTAGGTACATACACTTAGCCTTTAAATTGGCACACCAATAAAATAAGTTGTTTCTTAACAAATTAAATTAAAATAAATTCTAAATTACGACAGGTATTTGGCATTAACAAAATTAAGATAAAGGCTCTGCGGGATTTGTTTCACCACTTTTTCTTCACAATCCGGCCTAAAGGCGACTGTAAAGCTGAATAATAAAGAATAATGGCAACATTAGTCTATATACTCTGACTACATTATGCATTTAGGATTTAATTAATATTTAGTTTAGAAAATCCTTTACTCACCAAGATTAGGCTACGTGTTTTGTGGAGGAACATTATTGAATCCACTGTAGATGGCTTTAAGCGCGGTCCTGCGCTCACTGGTGGTGCATCCAGCAGCCACTAAACACCCTTTCACTGCTGCTACTGGCCGGGATGCATAGTACTGATCTGGCTAATTTGGTAAGTTTAGGTAGGATTGTTTGTTCATCTTCCA
This sequence comes from Danio kyathit, assembly GCA_903798195.1. Taxonomy (NCBI): domain Eukaryota; kingdom Metazoa; phylum Chordata; class Actinopteri; order Cypriniformes; family Danionidae; genus Danio; species Danio kyathit. The sequence continues at coordinate 18,594,169 of LR812533.1, read as the reverse complement.
CCAGCTGAGAACATCCATTTCATTTCTCCATGACAGCGTGTTCAATGTAGCGAGTGACCTCGTCATTTTCCCTGTCAGCTTGCTGTACATTTTCCCACTCCGCAAAATTCGCTCTTTTGACTTCTCCGTCATCATTTGTCTCACCTTTGCAGGGATGGATTTTGATGTTGTAACAAACGATTTGATTACTTTCTTGCACTAATCGAAGTGCATCACTGACGTTCATTTACCGTGCAGCCCGAGCCCGGCCCGAGCCCATCTAAAACAATAGAAATTAATCTCGAACCGTCGGATCCCGTTGGGTTTCTTCGGGTTCGGGGGCAAAGATCTTCACTCTATGTAAAAGGGTTAAAAGGTTTAACACTCAAAAAATGACTTTTTCTGCTTGTTCGAACTACTTGTATTGGACAACATGAAGGAA